>JACXGK010013636.1:0-12486 GCA_016801125.1 Novumbra hubbsi
CATCCAGCCAACCAATACAAACTCCCACCCAATGAACCATTGGCTACTCACCTAATTGCCTGTTGGCCTGAACCTGCTGTGTTGCAAATGACGAGCAGGACCTTGGTAGAACCACCCTGGTTTAGGAACTCTGAGGACAGAGTGGTCGAGGGCGCTAACCTTTGACCCTCTTTCCCAGAGGTGTAGGGGGAGGAAGGGAGGCTGTGGTGGTAGCCTGAAAGAGAGAGGTTAAAGGTCAAACAGCGTTCACCTTGACGGCAAACTTCAGACAAGATCAAACCCTGGACAAACTTTATCCTCTTGTGTGAACTCTGAGGAACCTTCTGAAGTGACGACCAGAGCGCAATGATGTAACGGCAGCAATTTACCCCCAAGCACCGTAACAAGTGACACATGTTAATTTATTACCACGCGTCAACATTGATTCATTGTAAATAATAGCTGCAGGGGGATACATAAGGGTATGAACCGCAGGGCCCCAACGTACGCACTGTAAATGTTGACATTACGAAATGATTTAATTAAACACACCCAATGCCGTGGAGGAATTAATCACCGCCACCGCTGAAATGTGACACACACGCGTTTACTCAGAAAGCCTAATCACTAAGGAGCACGGTGTGTGTGTGTGTGTACTGAACTGTGACAACGCGCCATGTCTCAAATGATGCGTTTGCCGGCGCATGGCCTTTAGGTGAGTGAGTACGTGAAAAATCACGCATCAATCAATCAAGTTTATTTATATAGCACAATTCATACATAGAAGCAATTCAATGTGCTTTACAGGGCATTAAAATAGAAATACAATTTTAACAGTTTGATTAAAACAGACATGGATCAATGTAACATGTACAGATTAAAATAAAAAGAAATAGAGATAAAAGTTTAAAGAAAAATTAAGAAGGATTTTTAAAAAGTAATGAAAATGTAAAACAGGGTTTCCATGTTGCTTTTAAAGTATCTATTAAAGCTATAGGGCACATTGTGAGGTCAAGCCCTCAGTCATAGGCACGTGAAAACACGGTTTTTAAACCAGACTTGCATGTTCAATTTCACATGGCAAGATGTAAAATTTTCTGGGGGGGGGTTTAATTGATTCCCCTCAACACAAGATAACTGAATCGTGTGGATTTTTTTTTTCTATACCCAGCGGAGCTGTGCCTGGTATTACACTCTCCTCTCTGAAATGTAATTCTCACTGAGGTCAGAGGCAAAAGGCTCCGGAAGGCCTCAGACCGTTTCGTTTCCATCCGCAATGCGGTGCCTGTTTAGCAACCGCAATAAGGCAAAGACAAGACCAAAAACACTGAGTGCACAAACGCTGGATTTTGCCACAAGGCAAATCTATTTCGATAACAGTCGGGCTATTTTAAACACGTACACACACACCTCTATGGCCTGAAATGGCAGAGTTGAAAGAAGTGCTAATATTAGATGTTTTTCTGTCCGACATCCTTGTCTCTCTTTTTATTTATTTCGGTCTGCCAGTGTATCAGCCTTTCGTCCTGTCTGTCTGTCTGCGGTATATTCCAGAATAGGTCTGAGGGGAGAACCTTCCACCAGACTCCTTCTCACCACTTCTCCCTCGGTGGGAGGTGAAGGAGCAGACGGAGCGTCACTGGAGCGTCTCTTCAGGGGTGGAGCTGTTTAATTACAACCCTCACACTCTCTCTCTTCCGGTCTCTCTAGCTGATCCCCCCCCCCCCCCCCCCCCCCCCCCCGCCCCACTACAGACCTCTCCATCCCATTCAATTGACGCCTCGGGGGTGATCCTCGCTCTCACGCCGACATGACGGTGAGCGTCGTAGTCTGAATGGTGTGAACACGGCAGAGAATGACATCCCTGTCTCGGATAGGTGCAGAAGATCCAGATTTGCCAAGGTGGAACATTGCAACCGGTCTTACACGAGAGGAGGGATCCGTGTTGTTATGGATGCCAAAATAACAACTGGTACGGCTCTAATAAAGCCCCAAGGGATCTACTTCTCCGCAGTAGACCGTACTAAGACCTGCTTCGACAGGTTAACCTAATTCACTGTGTTTTCGGGCAGTGTTGTTGAACAGCAGAGGTTCTCAAAGGGATTTCCACTACATGAACCACATTAGATGTCAACAGTTTGCCAGACAGGAGAGTAAGAGGATAGTGACACACACACACAGACACACAAACACGCTATGCTCCAATATCTTGGAATATGCGAACAAAAAACATTTTGCTTTAGAAGATGTGACAGATCTGTCCTGATACAACAGGAAGCAAATAGGCAGCATTAGTTCCGGTTCGTCAGGGATTAGACAAGTCCCAATTTTGCAGAGGCGCATCTTTTGCATTTCAGAAGGGGAGGGGACATGCCATTGTAGGACTTTATTGTAGGACTTTATCCATGTTGTGTTCTAGTACTCTATCCTACTGTCATTGCTGAACTCTATTCTAGTGTCATTCTTGTGTCCTTGTTTTAAAAGTTGTATAAGTGTCATTCTAGTACTTTATCCTACCGTCATCCTAGTAATTTATCCTATTGTCATCCTAGTATCTTAACTGAGAGGAGTGTGTTGAGTGCAAAACAGTAAGTCATCAACATATTCGGTTGTAAGCCTGGGAACAAACCTGCATGCTACAGCACTGTAGTTTAATTATGTAATTCCACTATTCCATTAACTCTGCTGGTTGTTGTGTGTGTAACCGCTGAAGAAAACACTCTACCTGAATTATTACTATTGGAGACAAAAATCCAACATCTTGTACGGTTTGTGGGTTCCTTCGTATAAAAATAGCAGTCTTGGGATGAGGTAGCAATCTCTGGCTCGCTGTCACCTGGACAGGTGATCCCTGACAAACTCTGTGCTCGAAATACCCAGGGTGCACTGGGGTTCAGCAGTGGGGAGAGGCTGAGTCCCAGAGGAGACACACGTCCATGTCTTGGCTGCTGTCATACAGGGACACCGAGGTTGTCTTCTGATTAGGTGAACAGACAGATGGAGTGAGACGGCGGGGGACCGAGAAATACAGGAAAAAGTGAGAGGAACAAGACGAGGCGGAAGTGTCAGCGGAGTGTCAGTCCTTGGAGCGGAAGGAGGAGCAACAGGAGAAAGAGGAAACGAGAGGGAGAGCGAGCGGGTGTGTCACGAGAAGATATAAGGGGAGAGAAAGAGGAAAAAATAGGGAGAAATGAACCAGAAGAAGAAAAAAAACTGGCACCTGGTCCTTCAGTCTAGCGCAGCATCTCATCCCCAACGCACGAGGTCCCAGACCTTACACCCCAAGGACTGACACTCAATAACCCGCAGGATTTCTAGCCAATAGAGGAAACAAAGCCCTGAACAGGGCTTCTGTAATTATATGACTCGCCAGTGGAGAGCGAGATACCAAGGACAAGGAGAGGAAGTGGCACTTCACCGCTGGAATGTGATTGTAATCAGGGCGTTTCATTCTGTCTGGGCTTCTGCTGCCAGAGTCCAACGCAAACGCCTCAACTGAACAGCTGGTTGATTAACACGCCTTTGTCTCTAAATTGAAATAGGCTCCATAACATCTCTCTGAAAAAAGTGTACCCTTTTGTCATTTCACTCAAAGTAATCTGGGTCGTGCACACCCCTCGTGATCAGTCCTGTTCAACATCCCACCAATGGCAATATTCTTCCATCAATATGTGAATAGCCCATACATGCCTGTCACCCTGTGTGGTAGTCAGGGCACATGCTCAAGGGCCCCAACCTTCAAGAGGTCCCCAAACCAATTGCTATTATTTCCAGCGGGGAAGTTAGCGGGTCCCCGACAAAATCATACTTAAGGGCGGCAACTGGCTAGGGCTTGGCCAGCGAGGGCCACACATAAACTTGGAACAAGCCACAGCAAAATGTTTCATATAACAAGCACAGCTCAGCAAGACATGAGAGACCAAGCCAGGTTGTCCCACTTTCATGCCCAACAGCCAGGAACCCCCCCCACCCACTTTCATGCACAACATGAACCCACAACCTGGTCTCTATCCATGGCTTTCAGTGTCCGGACAGGAACCTCACCTGCCTGAGAACCTTTGCATCCATCCATGTGTTCTTTGTGCAGACAGATGAATACGGAATATGCTGGTGAAGAGAACTCTTTGTGTGTGTGTGTCTGTGTCCACTTTACTGAGAGACTCCTTTGTACAGGTTTCTCCCACGGGGCAACACTTCAGTCACAAAGACTCTCTCTCAACACCGTTCCGCAACCTCTCCGGGAGGGCAGATAACTCCCAGAATCCACTCTGGATCTTGACGGAACCTTAGTTTTAGCCCCGGGACAACAGCCTTTTGTTTGTGACCGGAAGGTCAGCGAGTTGAAGTGTCAAAGACGTTTCGGACATCGGATGTCTTTAATGTGTTGTAATAATTTGTTATTTCACCTGACATCTGTTCGAGGAGAGAACAGATGTATGGATGTTGTCATATCTGTTTAATGTTTCCTTGATGTAAGCAGGTTTTCTATCATGAACTACTGTAGAATCATATACTGGATTCTACAGTAAGCAAGCACTGTAATAATTAATCAACTCCCTGATTCATTCTGTAGGCTAGCTCTGTCACTATGTATCCCTAACAACATCTGACCTATTCAGAAGGCTAGCTCTAGCACAATGTTTCCCTAACAACATTACTCACGCAGTAGTCTAACTCCGTAACAATGTTTTCCTCACAACATCTGTCTCACAGTAGGCTAACTCTGTCACAATGTTTTGTTAACAATATCTGACTTATACAGTAGGCTAGCTCTGTAACAATGGTTCCCTAACATCTGACTCATACTGTAGGCTAGCTCTGTAACAATGTTTCCCTAGCAACATCTGATTCATACTGTAGGCTAGCTCTGTCACAATGTTTCCCTAACAACATCTGACTCATAATGTAGACTAGCTCTGTAACTATGTTTCCCTAACAACATATCTCATTAATGCAGTAGACAGGAAAGAACTGGCTGGATTTTCTTCCTGCAGGTGTGACACAAACAAATGTCATTGTTATTCCGGTGTGTGTGACCGTGTTATTGTGTTTGTGCAAGTGTGTGTGATTGTGTTTTCAACAGCATTCTGGGCTCCCTGCACGCAGCCAATGGGTCAGATTTCCAGTTCCCTGCTGAGCTACCTTCTCTCATCTCGACATGACAAATCAGGAATCACCCACTAAACCCACAGTTTTTATTTGAGAATTTAATTAGCTGGAGAGCAGATGAAGCACCTTGAACTTTTCAGCCTAACTCAAGAAAATGAAGTATATTAAAAATAGCCTTTTTCCTCATTAGTACCAGCAGAATTTTCACTCAAGGTCAAATAGTCCTTGTTTTACTCACCATTTGGGGATTTTCGGTCCTCCCAAAACAGCACAACATAAAAACACACACACACACACACACACAGAAACACCATTCCCAGCCACCCATTGGCTGGTAGGTTTGATCTACAGTTCGTGAGTCACTCCTCACTGGGCTACAGACGAACAGTCACCCCTCGGGCCAGACTCTTTATGAGGAATGACCCTGTGTGGATAATGTCTGGTGCGTGTGCATGTGTCCTGTGTGTGTGTGACAGAGAGAGCGTAACGACATGCGTGCACGTCGCGGGTAGCGACAGGTCGATTCGTGTGACCGAGTGAAGACCCCACCGTGTCTTCCGATAAAGAGGGAGGGAGAAGCCCAACGAGGGAGCTTCTACGAGCTCCTTGTCGGTCTTGAGTCACAGCGCGGGGGAGGGGGGGGTGGGGTTTAGGGGGCTCGTAAGCAAGCATCTTTTGTTCATTGGAAACAACGGCAGGCCGGCCAACTCCCATAAGCCCCCAGTCAAAACAGGTATGAACGGCACGTCCTCCGCGTCCACACGGGCACAACGTGCACGCCGACATCCCTGCCTCACGTGCACGCCGACATCCCTGCCTCACGTGATCGGGACTATTTTCTCGCTGTCATAAGAGCATCATAACAACCTGCACCCTATGGTGTGTTTGCAAACAAATCCCTTCCTCAGGTATAGTATTTCCCGTTCGGAGCAACAGAAGCGAGCTCCTTTTTTTCCTGACGGATCCATTGATTGCATCACAGCCAGTGGTTCTGATTGAGCGGTGATAAGCTCCGGTAATTGGATCCTCAAGTCTAATCCAATAAGGAACACACCAGCCAATTACAAGACGGCAGGATGTAACAATATCTCATCGTGCCCTTTCCCTCCCCACAGCTCTTCGATGCTAACACACACACACCAACATGCACCACACACGACTGTTACTTAGTCTCCTATTCAATCTATTAAAGCAACGAAGGCCCTATTCAATGAAGCCGTTATGAGTGTTTAATTGATGTGAAATTAAATCCCAATGTAATGGAGACTGCGGGTAGTTTGAATGGCATGGAGGTCTTCTGGGATGCAAGAGAATGTAATGCCGTTATGTTGATTCTATGCTGTAATCGCTGGTTTGGTTATTGCGGTTATTCATCATTGGCGCTGCACTGTGTATGAAAGCAGATTGACAAATGGTGACAGCACACGCAATGTTTAATTTTCCGTTCAGTAAACGCACATGTTAAGGTGCTAAGGAGAATGTTATTTACATTTTACATTTTGGCTGTTTAGAAGATGCTCTTATCCCCAATGCCTTATAGAAGCAATTATGTATAACACATAATTTTTTAAACTTCCCTTTTGGGTGTGTATGTGTATTATGTCGTTTATGTGCATAATATATCCGTACAATAACCATTATACCACATGAAGTTTGAACATGACCTGAGGCACATGCTGTATAAAAGCATCACTTTTTAGTTACTAGTCTGATGCTCGAACCGCCTCATACCTCGATGCCAGATCCCCTCTATCTTTTCATTGCAGCCCTCTAGTCTGAGACTTATTCAGACCTGGGACACCAGAGGAGTGCAATTAAAAATGAGGTAGAACAGAAAACCGGCAGGCTCCGGACCTCGTAGGGTTAGGGCTTAATGTCCCGGCTCTAACCAATCTTCCATCCTGCCGGGTGTTTCGAAGTGTGAAACAGGGTGTCCACGCTCTCCTTGTTCTTCAGCGCTAAATAGCGTGTGAGGATTTAGTCGATGCTGAGGACTGACGGTTGTGTTTTTGAGTGCCAAGGAGTGTGTCCGGGTTGTGTGTTTTTCTGACTGATAAAGAGTGCATCAGAGTTGTGTGTGTGTCTTGCCTAGCTTGCTAGTCTACTGCCTTAGACGGATCACCCTGTTAGCATTGTGACATTATTTTCTCTCCCGTGTCTCCAGGTGATGAAGATACTGATCTGCCGGAGACAAACGGAGGAGCGTTAAAGTTTCATGACCCCCTTCGAGCACATCATTTAATTATTGATGCCGCCCTTTTCAAGAGTTAAAGAGTGTTGATAAAACAGCATTAAGGGGTTTTGTGTACTTGGTGTGTTGCTCTGAACTGAGCCCTACTAGTCCAGTGTCCCCCAGGAAAGAGCGGTAGAACAACCAGAAAACAAATCAAATCAAGAGGCTAAATCAAGTGTGTGTGTGTTTGTGTGTGCATTGTAATACCTGTGTCAATACTTGAGTTGGCAAACGTGATTAATTTCACATGTGTGTGTCTACCTTCAAGAACAGCTCAGATCAGTAAGATAAGAGAGAAATTACAGTCCACCTTTTCTTTAAAACATGAAGGTCAGTCAATCTGGAAAATTGAAACTTCGAAAGTTTCTTGAAGTGCAGTTGCAAAAACCACCAGGCACCATCATGAAGCTGGCTCTCATGAAAAACGCCACAAAAGAGAAGACCCAATCTGCAAATAATTTCACCACATTTACAGCCCAAATAAACACTTCACAGAGTAACTGCTTTGAGGGGAACGCATGAATCATGCTTCCATGTTCGAAAAAAGGGAATTTGACTGGTGGAAATTTGACAGAATTTTGGTTCCAGCTGTCATGATTTGTGGGACGCAGTGTGGCACGCAAGTATGATTCCCACCTTGAAGCATGGAGGAGGAGGTGTGATGGTGTGGGGGTGCTTTCCTGGTGACACTGTCTGTGATTTATTTAGAATTCAAGGCACACTCAACCAGACTGCCTACAGCAGCATTCTGCAGCAATACGCCATCCCATTTGGTTTTTGTAATATCAATAAAAACTAAGAAATACACTTGAATGAGTATGTGTGTCCAAACTTTTGATTGACAATGCATTTGTGTGAGTGTGTGTCTGCATGTGTGTATATGTATGCACTGTAGTACCCATTTCAATCTCTCATTTGACAAAGCTGGGGTTGATTTCACAGGGAGGTGATGCAATTCTCACTCAATCTCATCCATGTTATGCCTGTCTATCTGCCTGCCTGTCTGTCAGCCTGACGGTCTATGACAGCCTTAACCTCACATATTAAGCCCTCAGCTAGATAGAAGGCCGTTAGTGACACTGCCTGACACAATTGAATAGCATCACAGCTGAAAGTCCGGGAGAAATACAGTGCCTGTTCATGAAATAGCAAAGAACTGTTCAACACTGTTCCATTGAAATTGATACCGGTAAGCTCCTATAGTTATATATTGTTTATCTCAACAAACACAGTTCACTGCGCCAAAGCCAAATCGCTTCAGGCTAGCCAGACATAGACGGAGAAAGACAAAAAAAGATAGAAAAACCTCAAGTTTCCAGAGACAGAGAGAGAAAAGACCTGGAGATCGAGAAAAAAACAACAACTTAGGGCTGTGGCTGTTGCCATGGTTACCTGAGATCCGTGTGGAGCCTCCCCGCGTGTGCAGGGGCGGAGCCTGGAAGGCGTAGACCACATCGCTCTCCGCAATGCTGGTCAGGTCGTCGTCGTCATGGAAGGAGCGCTGGAAGCCTGTGGCGTAGAGCTCAGACAGGATCACCTGGAGAGCGAGGCGGAGGCAGAGTGAGAGAGATGAGGACAGCTAGAGGGGAAGGATGGATTGGGGGGATTGGTTCACCATAGTGGCTTAGCGCAGACGCATATTTGTAGGACTTTCTTCTTAAAAAAGCTCTGGGTTTCGCTAAGTGGCTTAGCGTGGAGGTGAAAGACACACATACACAGGCATACCAATAGACAAGCAAACAATGTATATGGCGGGCAAATTTGGTCCTTGAGAAAAGGGACTTATGCCGCCTGAATTTCACGACTTCATGGTCCAATGGGGGGGTGACCTTGTAATGTCTTGCATTTCTCAGTGACTTGTTATAGCGCCACACACAGGCAAGGCAGGGTTTGGAATCTCCATGGCATGAAGTTTGTCAAAATTGGTCAAGTGGAGTCTGAGAGTACACAAGGAGACAGTTACATAGATCGAACCCTTATTTCTTAATGAGGGACAGTGACATAGTAAGCTAACAAATCAGAACGCTATTCCAAAATGTTCTTAACACAAATCAACGTTTCCCTAACACCCTCCTTCTTCAAAGTTTCTGTGAAGTCTTTCGTCAAAGGACGAACAAACACACTGGGAAACAGAGACACACTTTTCTTCAAGCAGTGTGAAAAGACATCAAGTCCACTAGGGGTGCTACCTAGCAGACTGTCTGGGATATTCCTATCTCACTCTATAACATATTTGTTTTCGTTTTTTCCACAGGGCTTTACTGTAATGATAGCAATTGTTAACATTGCCAAAGCAAGTGGAGAATTAGAATGATAAAATACATGAATAGGAGCCGAGTAAAACAGAGAAAAGGTCAAAGAAACCTCTGAAAATCTAAGAAAATGTTGCACAATGTCAAATTGGATGCATTTCAAATGCTGTATTTAGCTACGTTCAGTGCTCCAAAAATGAGCAAACTGTCAAAGTATAAATGACAAGGAAAAATAAATGAAGAGATGCACCATGGTCTTGTAGTGTATGTGAGCTTTAACTGGAAGTCAGTGCAGCGTGTGGAGGAGCTTGAGACAAGGGAGAACTGAGGAAGGCTGAACCCCATAAAGGCTGCGGCATTCTGGATGAGTTGGAAAAGCTGGCGTCGGCGCTTAAAATCTTTGTGGGATTCATCTTGCTTGTAAGAAGCGGTTAAGTCATTTGTTTTTGCTAATCTGTTGGAAAGGAATCTCCTTTCCAGATGATGGCCACTCATATCATTGGGTGCCTTCAACCTTCCAACATATGCCTTTGAGTCAGTTCCTTACAATTTCTTTTCCACACCTTTCCTCATCTGACATCACTGCAACTCTGAGCTTGAGTTGCTTGAGGTTGTAGGCCAACATCCAGAGTTGTCGGCCAGTCACGGGCAGATGTGAAAAAGGGAGAACTTTCCTGGAAAGGTCATGTGACAGATTCAAGGGACTTGGTGTAAGGAGAGAAGAGGGACAACAAACAAACAACCCATGGGGATGGGGAGTAAATCTTCCGAAGGTTAGGACGTACAGTTCATTTTATGATAGCCACCTGCTTACAGTGGCCTCTCTCAACAGCAAGGTTGTGCTCACAGGGTCTCTCTCTCTTTACATCAGTAAATCTAAAGAGGTTACTACAGTGGTAGTTTGGCCTCTGCTTGTTCTGCTACAGAGGAATGCTACGGCAGAGGATTATATGGGTTACAGCGAGCCATTCAATTAATCTAGACGGGAACAGCGTAAGGTGTTTTAGCTAATGAATATGTCCCACTGACCGTGCCAGAACGGCATGGATGTTTTAACGATTAAGACAAAAGAGCTGTCATTTAAAAAAAGAGCCTGTAGATTTCACCGATGGTGCGAATCTTTAAATTGATCCGACTTTGTGCGCAACAGGGTTCCATTTCCCTGTGTCAGATTTTCTTGTTGTGCATTGATAGATGTGGTCTGTGTGTGTGTGTGTGTGTGTGCCTCAGCACCTACCTCATCCGCTGTGATTTTCCCCTCCTCAGCCACCATCGAGCGCAGGTGGGCGATGGAGCCGATGAGAGGCACGGCCAGACCAACGCGTAGATACCTCTGACCTTTCACGTCGAACACCAGGATCACACACATACACCTGAAGAGACAGACGGACAGACAGACAGACAGAGAGACAGACAGACAGACAGAGAGATATGAAGACAAAAGAGAGAGAGAGATTTTATAGACCACTTATCCACACCGTTCCTCCGCAGACAGATATTAGGAGGTGCACCCTCCACCTCCCCCCAACCACCCACGTACACCCGGGTGCTAGACACAACACCCGTCCCTCCTATGCGCTCTATACGCGGCTTCCCGCCGTCCCATCGTGCATTATTCAGGAGGCGCCGTGGCGTCGCTATCGGCGCGCTCGCAGGGGCGACGACGCGGAGGGAGGATCTGAGCGCCGGTTCGCTGATGCGCCGGGATGAGACGCGAGCGACGGAGCGGAGTCGCAGTGTTTTCCGAGTCGGAGCCTTTGGCGTTGTCGCGAGTCGACTCCCGCCAAGTGGTGCCACGAAGCCCCGAACGGCGTGGACGGCTCAAGGACCAGTCCCGGAGAAGTTGGATATTGGTAACGATCTGAAAGCCAATCTGATGGTGTGTTTTTTTATGGTGAGACGGGGCCTTGACAGGCCGTGGTGAGAGGATGGTCAGTCCTTTACTATGAATTACAGTTATAGCGGTGTGTCGACTACTTTGCGATCTGTACCAGTTTCAGACTGGCCCTGGCGTTGCGGACCCACTGAGCCAGAGTGGCCATCCAGTGGTCTGCCTGTAGTGCCTCAGGGGCCCCGGCTCGTCAGGCATTCTGGACAGAAGCCTCTGCGGGGGGCGAAGACAGAGGTCAATGGGGGGCCTGCTATTTAGCTTCTGGCCAGCGTTGCGTGCGTTTGTGTGTGTACACGCCTGACTGTCTTCATATTGGGGTTTGTCTCTGGCAGCTGAAGGGTGTGTCTCAGCCCAGACATGATTCTAGGTAGAAAAAGACATCACCGGTCCAAAATCTCTCTCTTCCTCTTCGGATTTTCCCATATCTACTAACTGGAAGCAACGCGTTGGAAACTGCCTCATTAATGCAACTAAAACGACCTTGTCTTGAATGTGTCCTTACGTAGACCAGACATAGTAGGCCCGATGGGAAAGGAATGGATTGGCACCAGGTAATATACTTGGAAGAACATTCAGCTGGCGGACGCAAAACTGGGATTGATGGAGCTATGGGTATCAAATGACAGAACTGGTATTGATGGAGTTAAGGTTATCTAATGACAGAACTGGTATTGATGGAACTAAGGGTATCTAATGACAGAACTGGGATTGATGGAGCTAAGGGTATCTAAAGACAGAACTGGTATTGATGGAGCTAAGGGTATCTAATGACAGAACTGGGATTGATGGAGCTAAGGGTATCTAAAGACAGAACTGGTAATGATAGAGCTAAGGGTATCTAATGACAGAACTTGTATTGATGGAGCTAAGGGTATCTAATGACAGAACTGGGATTGATGGAGCTAAGGGTATCTAATGACAGAACTGGGATTGATGGAGCTAAGGTTATCTAAAGACAGAACTGGTATTGATGGAGCTAAGGGTATCTAATGACAGAACTGGGATTGATGGAGCTAAGGGTA
>JACXGK010013637.1:0-12648 GCA_016801125.1 Novumbra hubbsi
CCCCCCCCCCCCCCCCCCCCCCCCCCCATTACTTTGCTGACCGCCGTGTAGAATCTCTGGCACGCGTATAACGAGCACATTGCACATATGGTTAGAAAAAACACATTTAACTTACCAGTACACATATGTGCTGATTCATGTACCCTAACAAGAATTTCTCAATGAAAAAGTGTAACAATTATTGTTCCGCGTGGTGCCAAAAAATAGACACATCATTTCATTTATCAACAAATTGATAAGCAATAACCACACCAAATCAATTTGAGAATTGTGAACAGATTTAGTGAAATCGGGGTACATTTTAATCCAAACTTCTTAATAATCATAAGCTATGTCACCCTTTTATTTAAACAGGGCGGCGCAAATAACTTTGAAATGGACAGATGTTAGTTAAGCTAACGATTTCCACTCATTCACCTCTTTTGCTTACCGTATAGTGGATTTGTACAGTGTCTCCCATCTCAGACTTTAAAGAACATGATTCGGGTATAACCTAATGATGGGGAGAAAATGGGAAAGAGATACGGTGACTTAATGGCATTCCAAATAAATACAAATACGTCGATATACTAATCAAAATACAATCACAAACGATACAGCTGATTAACAAACAAATGCTGATACAGTTTCAGTTTGGTCGGAATGTTGCAAGTAATGAGACAAATTTTGTTCCTGTAAAAAGACCACTTTCCTATCGCTATAGACCTAATTAAAGTCAAAAGAAACAACTCACCAAGGTTTCCACCAATAACTCGTCCACAACATTTTGTTCAGCGTCGCTATTCTGTGCAGCGATATAAACGAAAGCAGTGAGCAAAACTACGAGGACCCCAGTCTTGGGTTTCATTGTGAATCCGAACTTTGTGAAACTATCCAATGTTGCCAGTGAAGCTGTATCCTGTATGCAGCAAGCGTCGAGGACGGATCTCAACAGAATATCGTTTCCAAAGTAATGCAGGTTAGAAGGTAGATAACGCTGGTGTGTTGTTGTCGTAAGGTGATAACGGAGCGGCTGACCCGCGGACGTTGTTCTGGTCTATCTAACACCTGGGCCGCCTAAAACATTCCGCCAGCATCCCAGAAGTCCATTGGTGGGAAAAGGTGCAGTTACATTCTTTGTGTCGATTGAGGGCAGTTGTGAGTCTTATAACGCCTCGGCAGATACCGGCAGGTCTGCCTCGACAGGCTGGTCTCTAGTTTTTAGTGATGCGCAGTACGAAAATGATTCGTTCTTTTAGAACAATTATTGATGACTAGAAACTAATCAGTCATTTTTAATTGAGTCATCGTTTATTCGAACGGATGGTCGGGCTGTTTACAAGATCTCTGGTTTCATAAGTGGTTGCACCGTGCCCCCTGGCCTTTGTGACCCGCGTGTCGCGCCCCTTCCTTAATCGTGGCTAAACGTCTGCGACTGAGTAAGTCGTTCAGTTTAATCACAAATTACCGACCCTACACGAAACAGTCGTTGTTCTTACTATCCGAGTGAGTAAAAAACGTTGATAGAATAGGAGCTAAACATACATTTATGACAACCAAATAACATGTTATGTTTGGAGTAACGGCCGCTATAAAGGGAGCCTTGCCTGCATGGGTGCCACCAAACATTAAATGAGAGTCAAGAGTAACTGTTTGATCAGGAACCCAATCATGCTAATTTAAACTAAATATTTTCTAGATTGCTGTAAATCAGAATGCAATGACAACATAACTAACCGGACATAGTGATTAGGCAGTGACAATAAAGAACGAACTGAACAGACATTGTGGTTTGAGTCTGAAGAAACCAAAAGCATCAAAACATACATTCACTAATGCACCTATAAATATAAACAAATCACCAGAATCTCTTATAGAATGTGATTGCTAATGTTTTTGAATATTTACAGCTCTGGTACTAGCAGCCTTTTGCAAGAATGTTCTGTTCTCTGTATTTCTTTGGGGTCCTGGGTTTGAGGATTCTATCGGTGTTACATTTTTTAAGATTTAGAATGGAGTCTGTAAACTTAAATTCACACATTCTGTGATGACTACCAAGCTCATGGGTGTCATAGAGTAAATTGTAAGGCTGTAAATTGTATTAAGGAAAAGGCTGCTGTGTTCAAACAATAATGACTTTGTTTTGTCTTGTAGACTGTGTATATGGCATTAAATGTACCTGACATATCAGATGAGGTGACTAAATTAGAGAATAGAACATACGATGTTGAAGTAGATGACATATAATCAACAATTGGTACATTATTGATTGGTGCCATGTATGATTCACACAGTAGGAATTACAAGTTATTTTTTTGACATGCCTGTGCATGAATTCATGTTGGCCTGAAGAGGTCAATCTTTACCAGCAGGTCTTTTACGGGTGAAGGCTTTACAGGAATCTGAAAGTAATTGGCCTCTGAAACGTTACATTTCCTTGTCTAACGTGAACACTCATTTGTTTGCGTGCAGTTTGTATAACTGCATACAAGCATTTTTACCCAACACCAACAAGCATATATTTTTATCTTTGTTTGCTGTACATGTCTACAACAAATGGTTATACTAACACATGGCGTTCCCTGTCTGAATTAACTGTCAATAATAATAACAGTCAATAACAATGTCAATGAGAACATTTCGGCATGTTTTGAATATCTTTAAACCTTCATATATTTTATACTTTGTTTAGTGTTGCTGTGTAATCAGTATAAGTCTACTAAATCACTGCCTCTGTCTCTCTGTCTGCTTCTATTTTTCTGACACACACACAGACGGGAGCTTCAGGCAGAGCCAGTTTTATGACTACTCGTTTAGCTGGCTTCACCACTTAGACGGGTCGTGTTGACATTAAGCTTAAGTGACAATCCAAAGAGTGTTGTTATTCTTTGTCTCGCCAAACCAGAAATTAGTCTGGAACATTTTTGGTAGTTCAATTACAAAAAAGAACTTAGCTCTACATTTTAGTCTGGGATTCCCTCATGTACCTAGCCAGTATAGGTCCCAGGCAGTTGTCCCTCTCTGATTGGTAGCAATCATTTCTTTACCTCTTCCACAGTGCTTGCCTGTCATTGTTCGGTTAGTAATACGTGAATATGACATCTCAACTTTTTGAGTAGGCCTGTTATGTCTCAGTGTGCTAATGTTGTCAACAAATAAAAATATAGGTTTTAGTTATGAACATGCTTCACTGCCTTAATGAAGGATGGAGCTGAGTTAATTCAAGGTAGATCCTTTTTACTATCAACCTTTACATCACTAATCTCTGATAATGCAATTCATTGTTATTTCTATTTTTCAATTTACCTTATGTTTGATAATTGTAAGTTAGCCCGCATAAATGCCTCAGAGATGCCAGCCGATACCGCATCAGCGTTCCCGGAGGCAGGCCCAGCAACCAGCCCAGAATTGTTTTGGGGGGCTTTCAGGGGGGTGCGGGAGAGATCCCCGTTCTCCACACTTGTGGGGGGTTCCTGAGAGAGCCCCTACAGCAGGAGTGTCAAACCGGTTCCACGGAGGGCTGAGTGTCTGCAGGTTTTTGTTTATTCCTGTTAATTGGTTTCCAGTTCAGACTTTAACCATTTGAGGGTAGACCAAACCAATTAGCGACATGATTAATCAATCAAGTACAAGGTGAGAGTAAAAACCCGGAGACACTCGGCCCTCCTTGGAACCGGTTTGACACCCCTGCCCTACAGCCTTGGGAGGAGGAAGGAGAGACCCTGGAGAGGTGACAGCCTTTCTGTTCTCCCCAATAAGAGGCAGCCACACCGTGTTGTCTCCAACTGGGGAATCTATGAGCAATTATGCTCCTAATTGTCTTTAGCTTGTGGACTATGATTTGTGTCGTTAGTGTCGCTCCTCAGTTTCAGTTTGCCTCTCCTGTTTTTGTTTTTGTCTTTTTGAAAGTTTAAAAAAATAAATAGAAGGATGTTCACTTCTAGTTGCTCTTCGCCAAATAACCCTGACACAGAATAATTGTTGTGATGAAATAGTTACACAAGTATTGCAGGGATTATATATTGCCTGGGAACCTTCAGTTCAGTAGGGAGAGCGCAGCATGCAATCATTTCTTGAGCTCAATTAGGCTCAAAATACTTTTTTACCTGTTGTTGTTTAACCAGTACCCATCATTCCTCTCCCTCCCCTCTTTGTCTCACACAGACACACAAAGTAGTAATTTGCCTCACCCACTTAGTCAGATTGTGTTTGCGTAAAGTCCTCACCCTCAAGCAACATGTCAAGAAGATATGCTGTTATTCGTCTTACCACACCACATATTAACCACGGTTGGAATGGTTTGTTTTAGTGTGTGAAAGTGAAAGACATCTAAATACATTTGCATTAAATTAGCTTGATTATGATGTAAAGGTCAATGTTTTGCAGGTCCACTTCTAGGATAATATGTGTTCTGTGTCCGTCACAGAATATTAACATTTAAAAATAGTTGAATTCATGCCAGTATATTGATGTACGTTCAAGCTGAGGAAAACACAAAAACAAAGTAAATCATATTGTAACATAATGCGATATTTTGTTTCAGTGACACAGACAAAAGAATGCAAGAATGTTTGCCCATTCTTGCGTGTGTGCTTGTAGGGGTTGGGAAGTCAATTGGACCCGTAGACAGTAAGGACATTGTGATAACTCTGGTTCAGCACCCTTCAAAGAAAGAGTGATTAACCAGTCCCTGATACTGAGGGTACAATGCAGCCCTTCATGGGGAACAGCAGCGCTTGTCTGCATGTAACTCTCAACAAGCTGCCATTCATCAGTGGTGGGCTTTCATTAGCCCTGGGATAAGTCAGGAAGCCCAAATGAAGTTGAGTGTACTGTGTGTGGTTCAACATGAATGAACTGGTATGGCGAATGTTACACGACTGTTTACAAGTTATCTCTTCAAATACTTTAGGTAGGCCCATAATCATTGAGGGACAAAACAAACAAACACAAAACAAACAAACACAGACAGATTGTATGAATGGTCTGCCTTTCATGTTGCTGTGACGGGTGCTTGAAAATTAACTGTGTCATCATATTTCTTATGCTTCATACATTTACAGGTACAACAACCTGAGGAAATGTTACAGAGGAAGGAGGTGCTATTTAGGGTTATGATCAGATGATAAGAGTAGCAGAGGCACAATCACCAACTGTCCTCTTCAGATTATATAACCTTCGTGGGGTCCAGGGAATTCCATGTTTCAGTTGAGTACATGTATTCCCCATTTTCTTTGTACTTAGTATGTAAGTTAGTAAGAAAGGAAGGCTACTCTTTAGTGGGATTTTTTCTGATATTCTCCCTTTTTTAGAGAGTCATCTTTTCAGAGCCACCTCCTTACAATTTAATGGCTCGGTTAGTCTTGGTGAAATTGGGATGGACATAGGACAGTAACACGTTGGTATTTGCAAATTGCAATCTACATTTTTTTAGTTTGACTATTTTCCACATTGTTGAATAATAGTGAAGACAAATGATGTAATACCACATGGAATCATCTAACAATCAGTATTAAACAGACAAATTAAATTTCATATAGAAGATTCTTTAAACTAGTCACTCTTTGCCTTGATGACAGCTTTGCACACTCTTGTCATTCAATGGGAACTGGTGTCCCTTGTAAAAGGGTATTTCCTGAAACGTATTTCCTTAATTTGCTTGAGCCAATCAGTTGTGTTTTGGCGAGGTAGGGTTGGTATACAGAGAAACATCATCATGTACTGTAGTAGTCCATATTATGGCGAGAACACTAAATATAAGAGAACTTGCAGTCGATCATTACTTTAAGACATGAAGGTCAGTCATTTTGGAACATTTCAAGAACTTTTAACATTGTGCAGTCACATAAACCATTAAGCACAGTGATCAAACTGGCTGTCATGAGGGCTGCCATAGAGAATACATTACCAGAGTAACCAGCCACACACATCGGCAATTCACTGCACCTCAGATTGCAGCCCAACCTCTTTATTTTAAAAACACAACCAAGGCAACTTGAATGTTTTTTTTTTAATATTTCAAACAGCAGGTAATTTTTAAGTAAAATATCTGTGGCTTCTAGTTTTTCACAAATGCAAGTCTATTAATTTACAAATAACTTTTAAAAACAGTTTTTGTCTGTCAGTGGCCTTTCGTCCACTTTAATCTTTAGTTCGATATATCCCTTACCATTTCTTTCAACATTGGAATGTGCCAGCACACACTACCAGCACAGACAACCAGCTTTTGCAAATATGGTTGGGAAAACTACTGTACCCTCCTACACGAGGCTAATTTACATTTTTCAGACAGTTTGGATATCTGCTCATCATGGTCCATTGCTCCTCATTGCACAAGAAGCTGCATGATATAAATATATACACTTGAACTCGTTAAGCATGTGTACAACTCTTGTAAAACCATCTCAATATCTGCACATTTTGAAATAACCACAATCTTTTAAGAACTACAGCACATGGCATGTTGTTGGAAGCGCTTACAGTATTTTCATCAAAACATTATGTCCACACAAATATTTACATTCTAAAAAGTTGCTGTGTGTTATATTCACATGAACAATATGTATTTGTTAATACAAGCAAATACAAATGTTTTTTTTTGGGGGGGGGGGGTATTTTTAGTGTGCACAGGCAGTTATGAAGAATGCTATAGACGCGCATCTGCCACTGATTGGTTTAACTACCAATCTTTTGTCCAATCAGTGACTGTTGAGGATTTTACACATCAGGGATGTTTGAAGTGACATTGTAAGCTCTGTGGCCAAACGTTTAGGCTGAGCCGTATAGCTTTAGATTCATATTTATAAATAGGGATTTTTGTGTTTCTGAAAATTGTAGGAATCACTTGATGTTTTCTGAGAAGCAATTCTGCTTCAAAGAAAACTGTTGAGAGGACTGCTGGACACACTAACGAAATTTACTTACACGATCTCTTTGAGATAATGTAGACAGAACGGGCAGCACATTGGAATACGTCACCTGGAGAGCAGTGTTCATGACAATCGCAGTTTAATATACATAAATTCGTAGCGCAACAACTCCACAGTATGGGTGAAATAGTTAGGGGTAGTTTATAAGCAGCTCGTCATGTTTGATCATCTTTTTCTCTCGGAATGAGGACAACCAAACCCCATCACTGGCTCGCGCTGTGTTTCGCGCTAGCGTGGCTCCAGTCCTCCTGCGCGCAAACCCCAGAAGGTAGGCTGTCAAATTATTTCATTTTACCATGATACATTACATTCATGATACATTACATTCATGATACATTACATTCTGAATTTAAAAAAGTATATTATATCAAATTATACGCTCCAGAAATGTGCCTATCGTGTGCACGGAAATAGACAATACAAGAGTTAAGATTTTGGCAATACTTTTTCTAGTATTTTTTAAATAATTTGCTGTACAAAAAACGTCAATTGTCAGTCTCACGTCGTCACTTAAATCAGGGCTTTCAATCTGGCCCTAGTGACAAAAGCAGTTTCATACATGCAGAACCTGTTTGCAGTGCGTCAGGCTACTTTCAGTATAGAGTGACTATGTTTTTTTTTGGTACAATTGTCTCTGTTGCTTTTGTATGTTATCGCTCTCCATGCAAACTGCTAATCAGAACCAGCTCCTCGGGTTTTCTTTACTATGGGTAATGTCAGGCTCATGGGTCTTATTTGGCGTCTCAAGTGTTCCTAAGAGCTATTGTCAGATGTGGGCATTCACATTGAATGTGTTTCGATGTATTGCCTCCCTACTAGGGAGGCGTTGTGACTTGAATCACATACAACAGTAAACACTGACAAACCATTGGCTGATGTCATCTGGCCGTAGGTAAATTAGGTGGTGCAGTGCTGGATGAAAAAACGTGTCAACATCATGTCAGGGGCCAGGTGTTCCCAGTCAGGTGACTGTCAGACTCATTATTTGACATCAGTGCATTATTGGCCCATCTGAATAGACATTTGCTTGTCCCACAACTGCACAACTAGAATTAATGTTGCATCTGCATCTGCATCCAATCTTCTTCTGGTAGCACACTATACTTATTGCAATGCGTGATTAGCTGTTTAATGAAAAAATGCTCTATGAAATAAAAATGTAGAGATGAATGGATTGATTGTTTAGTTATTTGAACTGTAAATGACAATGCTGGTCAGGCAGTGGTTTGTTTTTCTTAGCTTTTGGAGATGTGGCACAGACCTTTAGATTGCAAGGTCTTGTGATTTGTATGCCATAAATTCATATCAGGTCAAAGATAAAGATACCGATAACCAACCATGTCATTTAAATCACAACAATTGCAGCACTTTCTAAGCCATATCTGGAGATTTTTGTTTTTATATCACGGTTGTTTTTCTATCAACTAGATCTGTGTTTGTGGGTGTGTGTGTGTGTGTGTGTGTGTAAGTGTGTGGTTTGAGATTCCAGGCAAGTCTATTCTAATGTTTGTGACTTGAACATATCTATCTGGATCATATGATTCTTGTTAGGTGACGTTACATGTTGTTTTCAGTTGTTTATGATTGGGTGAGTTTTGGTATAGACAAATTGTGGTATACCTTGACTTGACCTAACTTGACAGGATGTGTATTTGGTTGGGTTCATAAACATTTGACATTTACCAGATCGTCAGATTTTAATAGACATGTTGGATTGAAGTATGTGAAATATAAAGCAGGCATTGGTCCCCAGACAGTACAGGGGAACAGTAACCACAGAAACCAGTCACTGTTTCCTTTACCAAGTCCTCAATTTGTTCCTCTATTTCATTGGTTTTAATGTGTTCATAGCTTTGATTTAATTGCCTTCTTAGACATTTCACAAGAACCCCACAAACAAAACAGTTTGCTCCGTTTGATACCTGTTTCAATTTCCTGATGCATCAGAAAACAATGTAGTTGCACCTGTTGGTAGAGCATGTACAGTAGCATGTTATTTTGTAACTTCATCTGCCCCTGAACGGTCTTCATCCATACCATTGTTCCAATCACACCCGAGGATGTTATATCACTTACAGAGATGATTTGTTTTTGTCACCAGTCACACAAAATGTATGCTTTATTTCAATATCAATGGACATGGGGGACATACATCAATGGACATGCTGTGTAAAGGGAACACTAATAATATAGGATATACTTTGCAATAAGGAAATCAAAGCAATTGTTTGGTTGTGTTGTGTGAGTTGATCCTTTGGCCCTTTGTGTGTGTTCTTTTTTAAGAGGACGTGTGTGTGTGTGTGTGTGTGTGAGAACACAACTCCCAGGTATGCAGTAATCCTCTGCTGTCTAAGAGCCAAGTTTCTGTTTACCGCCTCCCTCTCTGTCTCCGATCTTTTCTTTTCTTCCCTCAACACTTTTTGAGTACAGAAACCTTGGAATCAGTGGAATTAATATCACAACAAAAACCTGATCTGTGACTAACTAATGTTATCTGGTTTGTCTATGTACAATGATACCGCATTCTAGCCTCGACCGCATGCAGAGACGGATGTACTCCACAGTGATTGCCTGTCTTTAGCGTCCACATCAACACCTGTGCTTTTGTCTCTGTGTTTTAGGCTGGATGCGTCCCCCCCCCAGACTCTAACTCATTCAACCGATTGGTCCTAGACACCGCTGAGTTGGGCAAGGGTTGACCAGTTATCTGATGATCTCAACTATTATATGATTACAGCCCAGAACCACGGCACCAATGTTCGTGACTAGTGATGGGTCCCTCGCGAACAAATCGCTCAGTACGAAAGTCTCTTCTGTTGATATTGATATAAAAATGCTTTCAAGTTCAATGAGAAAACAATAATGTCATTCCTCAAATGAGCATGACTGCATGTCACTGTGGCCACGCATATCGAAAGAGGGAACACTGAGGCAGAGTGTGGTGAGGCAGGGCAGCTTAAGAGAGGCAGACTGAGGCAGAGTGTGGGGAGGCAGGGCAGTTTAAGGGAGGCAGACTGAGGCAGAGTGTGGGGAGGCAGGGCAGCTTAACGTACTACAGACACTGCAATCTGTTTGGGGAGAATATTAATTGCAAGTGTGCGTGTGCTCTTTTTTTAGAGTTATTGTGTTTCAATTCAGATAAGCCTCAGCGTGGTGATTGGTGAATGCACACCTTCCTGATTGTGCTTTATGGGTGTACCCGTGTGGGTGCACGGGGCTGTTTCTCAACAGCCAATTCAACAGGTTGAGAGTCAACAGCTTGCGGACCTTCCCTGATAGCGGTGACCCAGCGGAGGCTACTCCCAGTGCTTAACCTAGGGGGTGTAGTCAGTGATAAGATGGTTTGCGTTGTACAACATGCACACATAAGAACCTAATCCCAATCTAATGGGTTTCCAATGTCCAGACATGTCCAAGTCTGTGTACCGGGTTAAGGTGAACAGAACTTGCACATTGCACTGATTGTTGACTTTGTGCTAAGCTAGTGTGACGTGTGCCACCTTGTGGGTTTCTAGGTCCAGGTTGGAAGGACACTGGGCTACAGTAGAAGATCCGTAACCCTCTCAGTGTACTCTGAGCAGCTGGGATCCATGTCTGAGTGTGTTCACATTCCTCTAAACCGTCAGGCTGAACCCGAACACCTCTTTCTCTTTAACAAACACAATAAAGTGTTGGTCTGCAGCCACTGCTTTATGATTGCTTTGCCTGCTTATTGGACTCCTACCACATACTGTGTAACTCTCTCCAGAATCTCCCGGTGTTATTGATTGTCATCCCCAGTGTGAATAATAAACCAGGACAGGGATCCTGGGCTGTCTGGGCGGTCGGCATACAACATGATCAATCAGTGAGAGGTTTCAAATATCCCGTTCATTTTTGCACCGCGTTCATGAATTATAGCAAGGTAAACCATAAACACCCTAATGGTTGTTTGAGAAATTGTTCCTCCCACTAAACAGACAACAGCGGCAGGTTGTTGAGGACACTTAAGTCTTTCAGGTGCAGACTAGCTAACGTGTGCAGGATTCAATTTAACTGAGTATCTCATCTAGTGGAATTGATGACTGACAATTCAACTCGAAGGTGAATGCGTTACAACTTTATAACACCAGATCATGTGTTTTTTATGGACTTCATCCACTTGGCGTGTAGGTGAAAGTCTGACATTTCGTATCCCCTAAATGCACATGTGTCGACCAGTGGTCTGCTCAAACACGGCCAAAGATAATTCATGCACGCTTATCTATGTTATGGACGATTGTGTAGCCTATTTGTTTTCTGTGGTTAAGAGAAACTCTCAAACAAAACTATTAATAGAAAATGACTAATATGACAAATTAATATAAAATATCAGCACCTTTTTGATTTGGACAGCTTCAATGCACTGCTTTAAAATGTGACTTTTTAATTTTTACGTTTTACTGAATGCCGATATAGAAGGTAAATAGTAGCTAAATTGAGGTAAGTGCTTATAAAGTCATTGGTCTAGATCGCCCATTTCCTAGACCAATGATTTTGGTCTAGGAGATGGGCCAATGATTTTGGTCTAGGAGATGGGCCAATGATTTTGGTCTAGGAGATGGGCCAATGATTTTGGTCTAGGAGATGGGCCAATGATTTGGTCTAGGAGATGGGCCAATGATTTGGTCTAGGAGATGGGCCAATGATTTGGTCTAGGAGATGGGCCAATGATTTGGTCTAGGAGATGGGCCAATGATTTGGTCTAGGAGATGGGCCAATGATTTGGTCTAGGAGATGGGCCAATGATTTGGTCTAGGAGATGGGCCAATGATTTGGTCTAGGAGATGGGCCAATGTTAGGATTGTTATGCTGTGAATTATGTTGTTATTCACTTGCATATTAGTCTGTCCTAGGTTAGTGGGTCTTTTTTTTCAGCTGCAGTTTTTTTTTCTCTGACCCACATATATGATATGCATGAAGTTGATATTGGAAAGGTAAGCATAGGATGGCGTAACGATGCAAGACTGATATAATGTGCATAAATAAGTTGTATTTTATTCGTTTTTTTGTAATTCATTTTTGGATTGGTTTAAAACACCTATCAATTTCATATCCATTGAATAGTGCTGTATTAGCATACTATTAAACAAACAGTATAATCACATTTTATAATGCTACCCGGCTCTTTCTATCTGATAAAAGAGATGGAATCCATAGTAGAGAATTACTTTAGAAAGCTTTTAATAGGATTTTAGGAAAAGGTGAGTACTTCTTTTTTGCGTCTGAGATGCTGAACCTGTATGTTTGCCTTGCTGTGTCCATACCAGTAGGGGTGTGGCAATAAGTGAGTGAAATGGACATAGCCGATACAAAAAATGTGCTTCCTAAAGTACTTGTCTACTATGTATTCCATCTTTTTAATCAGATGGGAAGCGCGTGGTAGCTGTCTAATATGTGATCATACTGTTTGTGTGAATCTCTGCAGTCTTCAGATTTAGTGTAAAACTCAACTGGTATTTCTCAGCCAGAGTTCCAGAATAAAGCGCCTTGGCAACATGGCCTGTCTAGCCCTTCACTGATGCCAACAGGAGGCCTGTGTCAGTGATACATGGCCTGTCTAGCCCTTCACTGATGCCAACAGGAGGCCTGTGTCAGTGATACATGGCCTGTCTAGCCCTTCACTGATGCCAACAGGAGGCCTGTGTCAGTGATACATGGCCTGTCTAGCCCTTCACTGATGCCAACAGGAGGCCTGTGTCAGTGATACATGGCCTGTCTA
>JACXGK010013638.1:0-12643 GCA_016801125.1 Novumbra hubbsi
GGTATCTTCCCTGGGTATCTTCCCTGGGTATCCTCACTGGGTATCTTCACTAGGTATCTTCCCTGGGTATCTTCCCTGGGTGTCTTCACTGGGTATCTTCACTGGGTATCTTCACTGGGTATCTTCCCTGGGTATCCTCACTGGGTATCTTCACTAGGTATCTTCCCTGGGTATCTTCCCTGGGTGTCTTCACTGGGTATCTTCACTGGGTATCTTCACTGGGTATCTTCCCTGGGTATCCTCACTGGGTATCTTCACTAGGTATCTTCCCTGGGTGTCTTCACTGGGTATCTTCAGTAGGTATCTTCCCTGGGTATCCTCACTGGGTATCTTCCCTGGATATCTTCACTGGGCATCTTCAATGGGTACCTTCACTGGGTATCTTCACTGGTGATGTTCTGCCAGGCCTGTACTGCAGCCATCAGCTGTCGTTTGTGTTAAGGTCTTTATGCCTCTTCAGCAAATGAAAAGTCACAGTCAATTGGATTTAGATCTGGAACAAAATGTAGCCCGAAAACATGGAAAACTAGTTGCTACTTGCTTGCGCCTTGTAGAGTGGCCTTTGCAGTTCTACATCTTCTGCCGATAGTAGTGATTGACACATCCATGCCTACATTTTTTGGTCACCTACCACAGCGCCTTTATCTACCAGGTGGAGATAATCAAAGGCAGAGAGTTTTAAATTAATCCATTTTCATTCCAGATTGTGATACAACACAATGCGCCACAGAAACCGTTGACAACATGACGAAAGTAGGTCACGGAACGTACCAAGAGTCTACTCTGTCACTGCGCTGTGTCCCATTAGGCACCAGGCACTAGCAAACACTTCTCTCCGACTCATACATCTTTGATCCAACCTACCAAAGCAGGTCATGACTCAGGAATCAATGCATCATCCCACATCATAACGTAACAACAGTAGTTCAGGGAGCAGCATACGGCTCTTAGAAACAACACCGTGTTGTGTCGTTGCCGACACACCAGGATCCCAAACAGGAAAGGAGGAGTTGGACAAAGGATGTCAACTGAACAGACAGGCAGGTTGACCTGTGCCCCTGACTCCCGCAACGCCATAGACACCAACCAACACCAACAGGAAGTGCGAGTCCGAAAGGGGCAGGAGGTGCAACATCGAGGAGGAAGTCAACAGAGGGTCATGGTTAGTCGACATCCCCGTGGTTCAAAGGGTCGGGATCAGGATTTCAAGAGGATGAACGGAAGGACAGACAAACACCAGAGACGCCCTGTTCAAAACCCCTGCAGACAACGCGCTCATAGCCATGATGCGTGAAGATGGCTAATATCAGAGCTACCAAGGATATTTCCAGAACGTGGATGGGATTTGTCCCACAAATGTGAACCGATAAGAACTAGCATTGGGGTAGAACAGTGTCATACCACTGTCACGTGTTGCTGGGGAAACTCTCGTGACTTCCAGAGAGTGGAGTAAACCCATCCACTTCAAGACACATTGGTGAATTGTATTATGCAATTCAATGTCAACCTTTTTAGCAATAAATGCCTAAAATGACCTAGAATAAATGCCTAATGTTGTTTTGGAATGAATACGGCATGGTAAAAATTCAACGGTTTATTTTGGAGATGAGTAACCATTTACGTGTTTCTTAACATCTCGGAATTTGACAAAAATTACCCCGTGTGTCATATCATTCTGCACTCTTCCTCATCCTTTCATGTGTAATTGTATAACCACATTAATAACATTTGGAATTCTACATCGCCCGTTCAGACGGCATCGTTGCATACTTTACCCCGAAGAGGCCATTGAAGAGTATAATTGCACCCTTGACCATTTTCTGAATATCAGCTCTGGGACACGTGGAAACGTTATGGGGGGGTGGAGCGCATTGGATGGGGTTCATTAAAGCTGTTTTGTCAATTGTCATTCAGTGACAAGCGACCATATGAGAAGGTGTTACGTCCCCTCCTTAGAGACGACATAACACACCTGACCACACACATGTGCCGTGACAGGAGGAGGAATGACTATGACGGGAGGAGGAATAGGAGGAGGAATGACCATGATGGGAGGAGAAATAGGAGGAGGAATGACTATGACGGGAGGAGGAATGCCTATGACGGGAGTAGGAATAGGAGGAGGAATGACTATGATGGGAGGAGAAATAGGCGGAGGAATGACGTTGACAGGAGGAGAAATAGGAGGAGGAATGACTATGACGGGAAGAGGAATGACTATGACGGGAGGAGAAATAGGCGGAGGAATGACTATGACAGGAGGAGAAATAGAAGGAGGAATGACCTTGACGGGAGGAGGAATGACTACGACGGGAGGAGGAATGACTGACGGGAGGAGGAATAGGAGGAGGAATGTCTATGACGGGAGTAGGAATAGGAGGAGGAATGACTATGACGGGAGGAGAAATAGGCGGAGGAATGACTATGACAGGAGGAGAAATAGGAGGAGGAATGACTATGATGGGAGGAGGAATAATAGGAGGAATGCTTATGATGGGAGGAGGAATAAGAGGAATGGATAGCAGACAACCAAAAGTACCTTTTCCAAACACCTGTAGTTATATTGAGGGTGACGAGATGGAAGAGATGGAACGATGGGGGACAGAAACAAAGAGCGAACAACCACATCCAAACTCTAAGACGTCCAGGGACGGAACAGAAGGAATATGGATGTTTTGCAATTGTTTCACTGGCAGTTTATATTATCTGTCTTTTGCTTTGGCCTACTTTTCCAAAAGTTTGTAGCATATATTTAAATATTTCCAAGACTGTCAGTTTTAAGGCCATATGGAAGTGACTGAAGCTGAACCGTATATAAAATGCAAACCTCTCCTCTTGAGTTTTCAAGGAGTCTCTGTGTGTGTGTGTGTGTGTGTGTAAGGGCAAGTCTGGAATGAGTTAAGTAGCAGTTGGAATTGAGACTGACAACTGCACTAACCAGAACACACACATACACACATTCTCTCTCCATCTCCAGACCCTCACCATCACCCCTTCTTTCTTCACCTCCTCAACCTCCACCCCTTCTCTCTCCTCCTCTCCCTCCACCCCTTCCCTGTCCATCTCCTCCCCACCGCCCCTGCTCTCTCCATCTCCTTCCATCCACGCTGTTTCCCCCTAGAAGTGTGGGTTAGTGTAGGAGCTCTACTGTTCCTACCAGGTGTCCAACTGGTCTTCCACTAATGCCTGCTCTTTCTTAAAATAGTCCATCAGGCCCAGAAAACCTAGCTGAACGCCCTGTTGTGGTTGTGTGTGTGCGTCTGTGTGAGTGTGTCTGTGTGCGTGTGTGTGTGTCTGTGTGCGTGTGTGTGTGTCTGTGTGCGTGTGTGTGTGTCTGTGAGAAAGACAGATTGTGAAAGCTTCTGTTACTAAGCAGAACATAACCTGTTCCAAACATCCAGATTTGCTCTCTCTATTCCTCTGTCTCTCTGGGTCTCTCTCCCCACGCGTCTCTCTGGGTCTCTCTCCCCACGCGTCTCTCTGGGTCTCTCTCCCCACGCGTCTCTCTGGGTCTCTCTCCCCACGCGTCTCTCTGGGTCTCTCTCCCCACGCGTCTCTCTGGGTCTCTCTCCCCACGCTTCTCTCTGGGTCTCTCTCCCCACGCGTCTCTCTGGGTCTCTCTCCCCACGCTTCTCTCTGGGTCTCTCCCCCTCCGCGGTATCGCTCTCTGTGTGAGAACCGACTGCAGTCACAGCAGTGGTTGCAGACAGTGTCATTTAGCTCAGTGTGTTCCATCAGCCTGGCTGATTTCCCAACTCAGTTTTTTTTCTCAACCGCTCCCCTTCTCTCCTTCTCTCCTTCTCTCCTTCTCTCCCTCTTTCTTCTTGCCTTCTATTCTTCTCTCCTTATCTCCCCTCCTTCTATCCTTTTCTTCCTCTCTCCTTCTCTTCCTCTCTCCTCTCCTTCTCCGTTTCTCTTCCTCTCTCCTTTCCCTCTCTCCTCTCTTTCTCTCCTTCTTTCCCTGTCTCCTCTCCTTCTCTCATTCTCTCCCTCTCTGTCCCTCTCTCTTTCTTTCCTTCTCTCTTGCCCTGGCTCCCTTTCCCCATTTCCCACTCTTTCCTTTTCTCTCTCCCTCTCTCTCTCCCTTGCTGGCTGTGTTTCTGTCCCAGCGTGTATTAGTGCCCTAGTAGATGGCAGCTGTAATTTAGCTCAGTGAGTGTTCTCACTAGAGAGAAAGACAGAGAGAGAGACAGAGAGAGAGACAGAGCGAGAGAGACAGACAGCCCCTCTCCTTCCTACATCTTTGCATTCCCTGCTAAGTTAATGGTAGTTGGAGGTAGAGAAGGTTTTACCAGAGTACTTATGTGTTAGCTTGACCTCTTGACTGTCAAACTACACATGTGAAGAGAGAAGGAGACATAGAAATAGGAGAAGGAAAGGGAGGAAGGAAGGAAGGAAGGAAGAAGGAGAGGTGAAGAGAGGACAGAAAGATGTCGGTAGGGAGTCGCATTTTGGGGCGCACGGCAATATAGCGTTCAAAGACTGTGGCAGTAAGTTGTCTGGCTCAAGGGAAGGAGGAAGCGGTAGATAGAGTGGGAAGGAGAAGGAGACAAGAAAGGAAGGAGAGAAGAGGAAGGTAGTGATTGGCTGACAGTCCTCTACCCATCATCACACGGCACCTGGGAGGGGCTCCACACCTCAGCCACATGTCATTTTAGAACGCTAGTCCTCCAATCAACACGCTTTGTCCTTAGCCTGCCTATTGGGGATGTGGAATCTACCGCTGATATGGGATCGGTGTCTGTGTCAGAAGGAGATGTAGGGGCGGAGGAAGGACAGGGAGGAAAAGGAATGAGAGGGGGGGTGGGAGGGGGACCAGAGAGGTAGAGAGAAATGGTGAGAAAGAGAAAAGACGAAGAGAAAGATGGTAAAACCTCAGCGTAGAGGACATGCAGGAAACATATGAGAATTAATAAAAAGCGAAGGGGTTACTGAGCAGAATGGGGTGATTAATAATGCAATATGAATGCGCTCTCACAGGTGGATAGACGGATAAAAATATCTCCAGTACGAGGAGAAGAAAGAACGCGAAGGAGAAGAGGGGGAGGATGTGGGGGGTGGGGGTGGTGAGAGAATAAGGGGGGAGAAAGATGAATGAAGAGAGTAGTAAGGCAGTGTGAGAGTGAGATCAAAGGAAAGGGGGAGAGAGTGGGGGAGGAGAAGCAACAAGGGGGAGCGGATGTGGAGGGTGGGAGTACTGAACTCAGATAGGTGACAGAGAGAGAAAGAGGGCGGGTGAGAGAGCGGGAGAAATGAGAGGAGATTGGGGGACAGAGAGATACACATTTAATTTGAGGATTAAGGACAGACAGTGAAACCCGGGGGGAAGAGAGAAAATGGAAAGTAAATTGGAAAGAGAGAAGGTAGGAAGGGAGGAAGGGAGGAAGGGAGGACGATGGGGGATGAACATACCTATAAATAGAAAGGTAATGTATCTGTCTCCTAATCTACAACCTCCTGTGGCCCAACACTTAATCACACATGAGGAGCAATTCACCAAACATAGCTTACTGCCTCACATGAACAAAACATGAACATACTAACATGAACATGCATGCTCGCTCGCTCTTACACACACACACACACACACACGCATACACACAGACATCAATTTACTTAATAATATTACAGCAAACTGAAACATTGTTTCTCACTTTTCTTTTCTTCACTTTCCTTCACTGTTTCCTTTATACTCCTCCGTCTCCATTATTCTGGAACTAAATGATTTCGCTCAGTGACCCTGTGGCCTCCGTGTGTTTCTCTAGAGACTAGGCAGAAATGGTTTTCTTCTTAGGGAAAATGTACAGTAAACTATTAACACACACACACCGCTCCCCCCCCCACACCCAAAGAGAAGAAATGTGCCACGCCCCCGACCCCCATCTCACCTGGTCCCAAGGGCAAAGGATCCCCCCGCAAAACATGAAGAGGTAACCCATAGTGACCAGGCACGCCCATATCAGCAGGGAGAAGAGGTGTAGCATGCGATTGAAGACGGACTCGATGCACACCAGGACAAAGATGGAGAGGAAGAGGAACAGGGTAGTCGGCACGGTGATCAGGAACGCCAGGTGTTCCTCCATGTCCTATGGGGGAGAGGTAAAGAGGGTACAGGGGGGAGGGAGGAAAGGGAGGAGATTGACATCAGCTATATGAGACAAGTTCCTAAAGCCACCTAACTAGGAATGGTTGTCGTCTTCCGGATGCGTCAACCTCCCCAGGCAACAAGTCAGTCTACACTCTTAGTAGTCTAATGATTAGGAATACAGGACAATGTTTACATACTCTTCTCCATGTATACCGGCCATCTTCTGTTTGTTTCGGGGGGCATTTCTGCATTCAGTCTTGTCTGTAGCAAGCGAGACACGTGCTCATTTATGGTCAGGTCAAGACGGGAACATTCCAGAAACTCTGTAGTTTTACCAGTGCATTTGGGATCTTTGTCCTGCATCAAGGTGCCGTCTGATGGGTTGTGAGGCATTTGGTTCTGTCTGAGTGGACATGATGTTTCGCTACCTTGTTTGTCAATCAACACAAGTTCCGCTGGCAGCCAAAAATGCCTGAGTCCAAATGCAATATCTATAATCAAGACAAGACACTGAGATCTCTTGTGAATTTAACAAGAATGCAAACAAACACTCCTGCCAAATGAGAGGCAGCTACGAATTCAATTGTCCAAATTCTGTTCACCTAATTACAAAACAATCTACTCTTTCTTCCCTGAAAGCTGTCGGTACTTTAACATCATTCATCACTGCCAAATGTGTGCCATTTGTCATAATTTGCTGCCTGCTGCAAATTAAAACTAACCAGGGTCCAGACAAAAACTAAGGTCCAGAAAAAACTAAACCCAAAACAAATACCCTAACAGTGACATACTGACCCCAAAAGGCTCTCATGAATATTTAATTTTACAGCACAACAACTTTACCTTGACTACCTTTGACAATCTCATTTAACGTGATGTAAAAGCACTTAATAATTAATCGACTGCACAACTTGGACATATTCTTTAGGGAGTTATGCCCTTTTTTGCTTTGCTTCATCAGCTCCGCTGAAAACAAAACAGTATAATGTCTACCATTCTGTGAGGTACCCTACCTCTCCGTGTCTTCTCTCAAGGAGCTCCAGACATATTGATTGCAATATTAGACATTGATCCATATCCAAGGACCTTGATATAGTACACTTAGATCTGGGACAAAATCCTGCTGGAAGAATGAAAGCGTATGGCAATCTGCCACTGGCAAGTCAACAACAAACCACCAGCTAGTTGATGGATATATTGATGCTTTGTTTAGATTCAACCCTCTTAACCACTTGGAACTAACGTCTAAACCTAAACGTCTAGATGTTTCAGTTTTGAACTAAACCATATCCCAAATTGTAACTACTCAGAATGAATACAGTAAAAACAATACTTTTGACCATAACACTTGAAATATTGCAGTGAGGCCTTATTGCGTTGCTCTTCCAGACCCACATAACTCCTTCTGCCTTGGCATGTGTGTCTACACTTCGGAATTTGGGTTTCGCGTTCAATTCCCCCAGGGATCGCATACACTTAGCCAATGAAAAATGCATGCACTGTTTGAACTGTAATTTACTTTGGATAAAAGCATCTGCTAAGAGGCATATTGTAGACCGAGCATAATTCCCTTCACATCCCACATCCCACATCCCACATCCCACATCCCACATCCCGCATCCCACAACCCATACACCTAGACACACACACAGACACACACACACCTAGAGAGTCAGACAGAATGTCCTACCGTGCTCACCACACACACTGTCACTGCCTGGTACTTAAAACCCGTCTTGCACGCACATGGTCTACATTTGGTCTCACCATCGCTGCTCAACTCAGACACCGCTAAATCATTTACATGTGACCCAATCACCAGGACCAGTGTGTGTGTGTGTGTGCGCGTGTTTCCACCTTCAGTTTTTCAGCACATCACACACACCCATGTAGATAATCCAGGGGTTGTTGGCCTTAGGGTGGATGTGGCCGATGGTGTGGTAATGTATTTATTATGTAGAGGTCCATTAGAGCTAGAGGCTGGATCAAGTCTGAGGCCTAATTCTCTGACATCCAGAAGGCAAGTCTTGATCAAATATTTAGTGTGGCCTTGTGACCCTAAATTATAGAGCAAATCCGAAATCTCCATAATTTTCAAGCGATGAACATTTTGCATAAGAGCATTATGAGAGCGTAAAAGTTCCCACAAGTACATCAGTAGAATACATAATGTATTTTATAGTAATCTGTGTTTCTTAAGTAGAATATAATGGTGGTTTATTGTCAATTCTAGACTATAAATGGATTGCCCCCCTGTCACTTGGTTCCATATAAATGGTCTGGAGTACATGGGGGTATAATGACTTGAACAGGATTTAGTAAAGGTTTAGTCAAATTACATTATAGGAGCTTGTAAATATGATGACAATGACAAATTAAGAAAACAGTGCCATCCAATTGACTAGAGACAGATGTTAATGTTGTCACTTCCCAGTCAAATAGCTAGCAATGCAAACATTCAACTGGGTGGACTCAATCGCAGCTGGGTAGAGGGTTGCTCTTCCAACCATATCTTCACTTGGACATCAGTCTTAAAACAAACATCCTAGACAACACTGTAGCCTCCTAGATGGTGCAGCATTCTTATCACTCTGTCCACCACAGTCCAAGGTTCAAGCCTTGGTGAACTCAATGGGGGAAGAGCATAGGGGCCAAGCCTCACCCGTGTTAATTGGGATTCCTTTGTTCTCAATCACCAATAACAATTCAGCAAGATTCTGCCCAGAAGAATTCAGGCAATCATGGAAGCACTCAATCAATGTACCTAAGAAACTGGCCACAGATTGACGAAGCAAACCCATGCATTGTGTGGCTAAAATGGTGCTAAGCTTCTATACTGTATTATTGTACTATAGTTCTACACTAGTATTTGAAAATTCAGCAGCTTCGAGTGCTGGAATACAGTGGTGTTCTGTAACTGTTTTGCAAAAATGCATTGCTGTTCTACGACATAAACTTGTTATATATGTTTAGGCAAGAGGGGCGGGGCGAGGGCATATTGTTAGTGAGTAGAGTTCTGCTTTAACAGCAGTGTCATGACTAAGGGTCTGTCCTTGGGGACATCTAGTTAGCTACTGATGCCCCAGGTAGCTCAAAGACCAAGCGCCCAGACAGAATTACAATGAGCTTCAGCTATATATATACACTCAGATACGTGCTGCCCTAGCAGTACAAACACAAACACACACACACATTACAGACTTACTGATTGTAATTGCTTAACTTGAATCCACTGTTCAACGACACTGCATATTTAAATATGCCTGCCCTGAGAAAGGCTGACCATGACTGCTGACACATTGCCTGGGTTTTCTTGGACGCAGCCGCACTTAGTCAACCTGCGTCTTCGGCCCGTGCTCCAAACCCCTCCAGCCTGCACCGCAATCTAATTACAGTTCAATGTTCATGCTAGAAATGTATGGACTGCAACGTCCATTTCTGACCTACTTCTGACTGAATTCCCCCACATGGTTACCGGATTTGCAAAAGGGTTAGAAAATACAAATTGCAGTCCAGAACAGTGATGTTCCCCATGCAGTCTGAGGCTAGTCCAAATTAGTGAGGTTCCCCATGCAGTCCAATGCCAGTCCAGAACAGTGAGGTTCCCCTGCAGTCTGAGGCCAGTCCAGTACAGTGAATTCACCCGCTGTTCCAGGGCTGCCGTAGCTACATCTGCCTGATCTAAAGTAGTAATTTCCTGGATGCGGGATGAGCTGTTCCACCTGTTTCACCTCTTGGATGTCTAAAACCCACTCTTTTTGACTCTGGAAGGTAATGCCATGTTTGGTGCATGTCTAAGCAACAATTTTATTTTTCATTTCCCTTTGAAACGTTTGCAGGACATGTAGGTACATTTGCAAATAGATTTTTAATCTCTGCTAGGGCCACCTGTCTCACATCCCCAAGCTTCACGACAAGGCATACACACATATACACACGAACACATGCAGCTCCCGTTCACTAACTGAATAACTGAATAGACCTGCTCTTTTGCTACTTCAGCGATCTCTTATCTAGAGTGAAAACTCCTGTCATTTGCACATTGTATATTGTTACCTATGTAATTCCATTTAAACCCATTTAAGCCCATTTCCTAGACAGGACAAAGAAAGAGGGGAGAGGCTACCAGCTGATGTTCTCTACTGTATTGTCTACTGGAACAATTACTTCCCTTTTACCTCAGACAGACAGATTCCAGCTTTGTAAAGGGGTGAACCGTGAGGGAACATAACACAGTCCGTCTGTGTGTTTGAATGACATAGATGGGAAATTCTATGTACACATCAATGTGACAGATGTGAGTGAGTCAATATTGTTCTGAACCTTTATTGGGAATGAGAAGACACTGTCATGAGGGGAATCGCATATGGCCTCCTTTAGCTTGTCGCGTCATTTTATTAGTGGCAATTCTTGTTTTGAGGGGTTTTGAATCATGTAACATCCATTGTAATATGGAAACATCTGTGATATTAGCCTTTGGGAAAATGTATGTATATATATTTTTCAAGAATCCTTTGGATAGGTACCTTTTTGTCAACTTTCTACCACCGAAACTAGTCCAGAGGCAATGTCACAGTGGAACATCCTATTATTCTAATGTTGCACGTGCCCATTCTCACCACCTGGGGTCTACCTGTCAGGAAGTATAGGATCTAGTTACAAAGGGAGGTGTTAAGACCCAGGGTCCTGAGCTTGGGAATGAGCTCAGCGGTCAGAAGTGTTGAATGCTGACCTTGGTCCACAAACAGCATCCTCACATGTTACCTTTTTCCAGGTGAGTATGTGGCGTCATGGCGTCAACCCTCAAACTGTTGGGGCGGTATGCAAATCGAGGGGGTTCAAGGTGTCTGGAAGGGTGGAGTAAACGTGGGGTTTTGACCAGCCGCCTAAAGCATTTTATGATGGAGGTCAGTGCATAGGGGTAGTTATTCAGGCAGGTGATGGAAGGTTTCTTCAGTACCGGGACAATGGTGGTCCACTTGAAGCAGGAGAGGACTACTGAGTCGGGGAGAGGTTGAATATAGAGGTGAAAACCTCCCTCTGAGGACACGGCCTGGAATGCCATCTGGCGCTGGGGACTTTAGAGGGTTTACTTATTTAAAAGCTCCCCTCAAGTCTGCCTAGGGACAGAGTGCAGTCGTCCTGGTCTTCAGCAAGCCTTACCAAAGGAATGGTGATGGTCTCCTCACACCGCGCGTAGAAGGTGTTGAGCTCGTCAGGGAGCGAGGCGAAGGGACAGGCATTAATGCTATTTTGCCTTTTGTAGTCTGTGATGCGTTGCCGTCCACACCACACGTTCAGAGCTGTGACAGTTTGACTCTAACATATCCCTGAAGTCTCTTTTTCCATCTCAGACGGCCTTCCGTAGGTCATCAGAGAAGCCTCCAGGTCCCCAGAGTGACAGGCAGAGGACCGTGCTCTGAGCTTAGCACGGACAATACCATTTGACCAGGGCTTTTGGTTGAGCAAAGTCCTCACATTGATTCTCAGGACAACGTTATTGATGCACATGGAGATATATGCTGAGACAGAGTACTTGTATTCAACAATGTTTCCATCCACAGCTACACAAAACATCTGCCAGTCTGGGGCCCAGAAGCAGTCCTGGGGAGCGGTAGTGGATTCCTCACTCCGGTGCGGAACTGCCTGAAAAAACGGTTCCTTCTGTATTAGTTATTGTCTGTAGATTGGAAGGAGAATAACCGAGGAGTGATCTGCCTTACACATTGCAGGGCAAGGGAGAGGTTTGTAGATGTTCCTATTTTTTTATAACAATCATAACAAGAGTCTGATCACCATGGGTAGGAATGTTAATGTGCTGATTGTATTTAGGCAGAACTTTTCTCAGCCCCCTTGAAGTTGCTAACAACAATAAAAGCTGCCTCAGGGTGAACATCCTCTAGTCCATAAATTACACTGTATAGTGACCAGTGTGACCTTCCTCTACGGCACACCAGCATCCATGGTCTTGTTTTCTTATAACGTTTTTGTCACTTATCCCTCAGAGACTATTGAGTGTTTTGCATGCTTCCTCTGCCCGTGGAACAGACAGGGAGAAATAACAAACAATGGGAATAACACAAACTTGAGAATCGGAGGTATGACTTTTTTCAGGGAATAGACAATGACTGTTATTATCCAGCATGGTAGCAGAGTTTAACGCGGCTTGTATAAACAACAACTGCAACCAACGTGTATAAACAACAACAACACCAACCAATACATATAAACAACAACACTAACCCACCGACGTGTAAAAACAACAAAACCAACCAACTGAAGTGTATAAACAACAACACCAAAGCAAAATCTCATCTGTCTTCCTCCTGGTCTTTCTCTGTCTTCCTCCTGGTCCTTCTCTGTCTTCCTCCTGGTCCTTCTCTGTCTTCCTCCTGGTCCTTCTCTGTCTTCCTCCTGGTCCTTCTCTGTCTTCCTCCTGGTCCTTCTCTGTCTTCCTCCTGGTCCTTCTCTGTCTTCCTCCTGGTCTTTCTCTGTCTTCCTCCTGGTCCTTCTCTGTCTTCCTCCTGGTCTTTCTCTGTCTTCCTCCTGGTCCTT
>JACXGK010013639.1:0-12641 GCA_016801125.1 Novumbra hubbsi
CGTATCATCATGAAGATAGCCTGGTGGACTGCCAGGACCTAAAGGTATCATCATGAAGATAGCCTGGTGGCCTGTCAGGACCTAAAGGTATCATCATGAAGATAGCCTGGTGGCCTGTCAGGACCTAAAGGTATCATCATGAAGATAGCCTGGTGGACTGTCAGGACCTAAACGTGTCATCATGAAGATAGCCTGGTGGACTGGCAGGACCTAAACGTATCATCATGAAGATAGCCTGGTGGACTGGCAGGACCTAAACGTGTCATCATGAAGATAGCCTGGTGGACAGTCAGGACCTAAACGTATCATCATTGAAGATAGCCTGGTGGACTGGCAGGACCTAAACGTATCATCATGAAGATAGCCTGGTGGACTGGCAGGACCTAAACGTATCATCATGAAGATAGCCTGGTGGACTGGCAGGACCTAAACGTATCATCATGAAGATAGCCTGGTCTTCTGAGCACTGGGTCAATAACCAAAAGCCTCAAATTCCTGAGCAAACAGAACAGATAATTGTTATTGATGCCCATGCGCAAGGCACCATACCCCAATCGGCCCTTTAAGTCGCACTGGATCAGAGCGGCTGCTTAACAAATCGACAAAACAAGAAGGCTGTCAAGAGTGTTTGGGCTGATGCTCTTTAGATGAGCGATACTTTGGATACTATGGAAGGCGGCGGGCAGAATTGCAAGGAACATGGAATGTTTCGCGGGAACAGTGACGGCCGTACCAAACTCTCCTCCCTGAATATTACCTGACAGCATGGCAGTGATGGACAGGATCTCATTGGAGCAGTTGAACTCGCAGGAGGCAATCACCATCTTGGCCAGCTGGGGGTCCAGGGGGAACTCGGCCATCATGGAGCCCAGCTCCGTCAGGTCTCCATCGTCATTTAGCGCCGCCAGGTAATTCAGCAGTTCCAGGGCCCGCATCAGGGTCTCCGGGGCTGAAGGGAGATTGGGAGGCCAGGGGGGTAAGTGCATAAAGAGAGCTCTTAAATATTTTAACAAAGGTAAGCAGGATAGATCACAATAGAAGAGAGAAATGGGAGCAGTGAAGAAACAAACCCCATTGAGAAAGTAGAAAGTAAAAATGAAAAACAGGCATTCTCAGTTACCCGGGACGGCAATTTTTTTATAATGGCTGGGTGGGTCATTTTTCATTGTCCATTCAACCAATTCAAAACAACTCTAATGCATTACAGAGGAACCCTTTACTTAATGCATCAACAACTGGGCTCCCAAGCGTTTGGTTAAAACATTTTCCCCCAAGATGCAATTATTGACCTTTGGCTCACGAGAACTGAAGCCTAATGACCAGTTTGCGTGTTAACAGAAAGGGCCACATTGTGCCCGTACATTCCCCTGAAACAAAAAAAAATACCAACAGGTATTTCTTCATGATGAACAAATATCGATTTTGGGGCACCAAACTTTTGTATAAAAGTGAGAGCTAGCCACATTATTTACTACACCAATGGTTTGTGGCAGCTAGAATCCATGTGGACAAAAATCAGATTTTGCAGTAACCGTAACATAATGAACAAGTGTGGAAACGTACTCCATACACAACGCACCTCATCAGAAAGAAACTATTGACCGCTTCAATACACGGGAATCAGATGTATTAACCAAGGGCCAAATCAATGGGACTAAAGGCTAAAAGGTGCATTAAACTCACACTGGCTTGGAAATGGGCCCCTCCGCAAATGTCACAAGGCAAATGAATCCCACCCGGAGCCGCTCCTGTAAATCGCCGCTGATGTCTCCGGGACTTTCCATTTGGTCCCGAGCGCTTCACACCGCTGTGATTATTTAAGCGCGTTGAAGAAGAAACACGCCGACCGCTTCTTCCCGTGCTACCCGGCAACGGCGGAAATCGAGTTTCGCCCCTTAAGGTCGAGGCCACTTCGAGGTAACGCCACCGCTGACGTTTCCTCGCCGCACGCAGCCACGGGGAGAACAGCTCGACCACCTCACGTCGGTCCGAGACAACAGCCCGGACGCACCTCTCGATTAAGTCCTGTTTTAATGTTTCCAAATAGATGACAAATGGAAACAAATGGCTGATGAGAAGCGTCGCCCGGCCCATCGGTGGGCAGCAGAGGCTCTCAATCGTCTCGGGGAAGCGCTCCATCCCTCAAGCCGCGTGAGGAGCTGACATTTAATTTGTCGGGTTGTGTGCGTCGCCTCATCATCAGTCAGACCCATGCCTCTTAATAAAGCAGGCTTTTGGACAATACAACAGGGCCACGAGCTGAGGAACAAAACACGGTCCAATCATGTCACCCACCGACATCGACAGGTCCAATTCCATGGCTACCTCTACGGAGGACTGGAGATTAAGCCAACTGGGGCCGCGGCTTTGCTTTAGTCGCCCTGGGAGGTTGACTCTAATGGTCGCCCCAATCGCCTGGGGCAAGTAAAGAGAACAACGGGGCAAGTGGAATGCACTTAACGGACGCCCCAACACGCAATAACTTTTCTTTCTCCTTGAATATAACGTTCATTTGCGTTGACTCTAGTGCTCCATATGCAGCCCACATGAGCACTGGAGACTCATGCCAAAAAGAAAGCACGCCAAGCTTCACAGCTCCCCAAATGTCCATTCACCTCGTCACAAAGTCACCCAATTACACTCCATGAGCTCCCTCTACAGACGAGTGGCGATTGCGTATACATGGTAAGGAATTGAAAAATTAAATGTCCCTTTATGTAGAATTGACAACCACTAAACATTGAAATGCTGAAAATACACAAAATAAACTTTTGTTCGACGACAACAGAGTGTGCATTTCTATCAGAACTACTATCACCACCAAGTCTACTCAGACGTTGCCAAGACAACTTCCCACAGCAGGGATGGCTTGCAATGTGCTCCGAATTAAGAAGCATTTATGAGAATTAATCCCCCTTTTACACATACACACACACATTACAAAAACCTCTTTTCAGAACTCGGAATATAAAATATTCTATTAATATATGCATATGAAGATCATAACTTTACAAACAGCCACAATGATTTGAGTAATGGTGGTAAATAACACCGGTATACCCTATGAACTCTAGGAACCAGTACAAATCGCCTTGCATACAAATAAAGCATTCATAACTAAGCACGTCAGGCTTATTACCTGTGCCATTTCCCTGCTAGATCTATAACACATATGCAATGTAACTTCCATTTGTTAAAACTTTTTCTGATTAAATGTCAGAAAAGTGGGATTTATCCCCAATGTAAAAAAAAAAAAAATTATGCTTGATTCCAAACAAAATAATTTAAACATTGTCAAGAAGCAAAGTCCCTCACAAGATAAGTAGGTGTGGAATACTGTAAGAGCATATCACCCAACTACCATACAGCAGGCATTACAATTCCTTCAATTACAATGCAAACTCTCAAAAGAAAAAAGTCCCTTGTGGACCAACTTTAATTGGCTATTTTGGCTTTAGAACCAACTTCGACCTTTGGACAAGTAAATTATGATCTGTACTTGCCCTATGGACAAGTACCTTTGAGAGCTTAATGTCCAGCCCAGGAGAGGTCCCTCTGTACGCCAAATTAACCTTGGCACCGGCAAGATGCAAAGGCCTTCCTCTGAAAGGCTTTGCTATGCATTGGAGCGAGGTCACAGCATTTGCCAGGGCTTCATCTTTCCTGTCCAATCGGCTTGTGTTCCCGGGGAGCTACGGAGCCACATAGATGGATGCCACCCCTCTACTGGCCGCATCCAGAAGTTCCAGGGGAAGCCTTTTCTTAAGCTGATGACTACGGTAATCATCACCCCCCCCTTCCAGTAAGAATAAATGAACGGGGCTTAAGTGGCCCAGCAGGGGGTAACCTTACGTGCTGTGAGAAGGATGGGGGGGGGTTGATAGGTCAGTCACGTTTCACTGGCAGAATATAAAGAGACTGCAATAGCCAAGGTGATACTGGGGCTATTGATGTAACCAATTTCATTCTCAAAATGGCGTTTGCCGCCGTGGATGGGGAGAGACGGGTTTAATCTCAGAGGTGAGATGAAAACTGTATTACGGTACAGCGAGGAGGTGGGGGGGGGCGTACTGCTAGAGAGAGGTGCAGAAGGAGACGGTGCTCCTTGGGGAGAGTAGAAAACAGACAATTTGGGGCGCAGGTCTCGGGGGCTGCTGGGAAGGGAAGTGGCGGGGCTTGGTGTCTCTTGAGTGTGACATTGGAACGAGACACGGCGCCTCCGTGCTGTTTGGCCCGGGTCCAGCCCAGCGCGGAGCAAGGAGGGAACAGGGAGCACTCGGTCCAAACGGGCCGACCGCCCACAAACTACTCCCCGCGACACTCGGTACCCACAGAGAAAGGAGAGAGAGCCACTATCCCCTTCAAAAGGTTGTGGACATTCTGCTGAAGTTCAAAGTTCCCGCTATTCCACGCAACCAACGTTGGTTGATATATCCTCCAATGCTCCCAAATGAAGTGGCGGTTCCGTACTGGGTTTCACACAAACAACAGCTTCATGGATTTGACAGCGACAGTTCGTAGTGTCCTTGTGTTATAGTCAGGCATTTACATGCGATTGTGTGGGACAGGAGTTCTCCGTGATGTTCTCCATCAAAGCATGCACTTTACAAAACGGGTCTCCATTTAATCTCCCCAAGTGGGTTACTGGGATGAATAAAACCATTAAAGAGCTGAAAAGAAACCAAATGCCCGTGTGCTTTTTGTGCTTTACACTTGGATACAAAACGAACGTGCGTCATTACACAGCCCCACTACAGACAAACAACACACACGGAGAACGTTCACGCAGCCTCAACGGAGCTGAATCCCAACTCTCATCTGAACAACAATACTGCACATCCACCGGAAGGCAGGAAGTCCTCTCACCTGGCGGGTCCATGAAGTCGAAATGTACCAAGTCGTCAATTCCTAGCTTTTTCAACTGCAGCACAACCGAGCCCAGGTTAGACCGTAAGATCTCGGGATAGGTGTTGTCCTGTCAGAAAAAACCAGAGGTTCAATTAGAACAAATGAGTGCGCGAGGGGGGTGGGGGGGGGGGGGGGGGCGCCACCTCAGTCGTGAACGGAAGTCAGAGCAAGCCAACGTGACGTTAAAAGAATGACCCAGTAGAAGGGGGCGACAGGGCCTATTCTTCATCTGTCACGGGCAGGTGACTGTTGGGGTCTCCCAGCTATAAAGGGCTGAATAAAACACAGGCAACCTCGGTTCTGAACCACTGAATAGCTGGGTGGAACCAAGACTCCCGTGTACGGTTATGACTAAGCCTCAGACAGCATGAACACAGATGCGGTAACACTGATAAACACCAACGCCCTGTTCCAGTTGGAATCCCCCCCCACCCCCCCCCCGAGGACGTGATACCAGCTCCGTGCCTGACCTGCATCTCCGTCTTGTAGGCCTTCTCCGTGTACAGGCGGAAGCACTTCCCGGGCCGCGTCCTCCCGGCGCGCCCCGCCCTCTGCTGGGCCGAGGCCTTGCTGATGGCCGTCACCAGCAGGGACTCCACTCGGATGCGAGGGTTGTACACCTGGCGGAGGGGAGGGAGACGGACCCAGCGGGGACGAGCGCGTCATTAGCTTTTTGGTTTTTACTGGAGGCGTCGCCGTGTCCAACATTCGCCGTGACCGGTCCACGACGACGCCCTTGCCTTGCCCCGTCGTTTGCGCCAACCCCGTTGCCTTTGAGGCAGCCATTGTTTTTTGTTTTATAATTAGGACTTAGCGAAGAACACGGACAACCTCGCATTTGATTAAAATGAAGCCCATGCTGGCAGCGCCTCTATGGGCCCCACTCCCCCTTTGCCATTGGACCTGTGAAGGAGGGACATGCACTCTAGGACTATATATATGGTCGCGCAACAGACAAGCGCTCGTGTGTCGGTTATAGGGGGATAGAGGACTGGATACCGACATAAATCACTGATGTGCAAACACACCTACCTACCTCTGACTGAGCCACATGTATGACTTGGCTTCAGGCAGGAGAAATGTCAGAGGAATAAATAACTGGCTATTCCATCTCTGCTGCTGTCATGTGCAGCCGGGCCGCTGTTTATCTTGGGATTTTCAAGCAACAGAAGCAGACGATGGTGGGAGATTAGGCTGGGGTGAGAAGCGGGTGGTAGCTAACCTTTTGCTTGGCAAATCCGGGATCAATTACGAACACCACGCCGTCGATGGTCAGGGACGTCTCGGCAATGTTTGTCGACACCACGACCTGCGGAAGCGAAACACAGCCGGGAGAGGTCGGTTGTTAGGGAGAGGTTGTGGGGGGACGGGTGACGGTTTGAAGACCCGCTGTGGAATGGCAACATTTACTCAGTCCCCCGTGCATTTATCGGATGGTTTCTCAGTTCATGTGTTCAGCAAGTCATGCAAATGTTGTAAAAGAGGAAACAAAAATTGTGCTTCTTGCCAAAGGGATAAAAATGCAAGGAAACAAACTGACTGAAGTACTCAAAGTAAACTATACATATTAGCAGTATAAAATTAGCATAGTCAAATAAATACATAACACTGCGTGTGTTGATACTTATGGTGCATATGCAGATGTTCACCATATGACGAGATACATGAACAGACGCATGCCTTGTAAAGAAGTAAAAGTTTAAAGTATTGGGTGGTTCATTACAGTCGTGGTGTTGCAGAGGACCTGGTTGAAAGCATTGTGGGTCAAACATCACTGGCAGTGGGAGATTCAAGTTTAAATATTCCCCCCTAAAAAAAAAAAAATAAAGACGGCCCATTTGCGGCCCCGCGAAAAATGCTGTTGCTGGCGAGGTGAGGAAACGCAGCTCGACACTCGAGTCACTAGGCACCACACTTCGGCAGCAACACATCTAAATCAATTAGGCTCTGCGGACACTCCCACAGCCCCTCGAAGACACGCCGCCTAATAGGACCCAACAGGGGATTACTGCAACAGTCGCCGCAATCAAGTCGAACGTGGCATCCGCCAAACGAGGATTGGCTAGTTTGCCTTCCGAACGCATTACCGCTGCTCTTTTTGGGGAGGGGGTTCCGCTGTCAGCTCTCCGCATGCTACCGCGCAGTGAATACCCGAAGAAAAACCTTCCCGTGGGTCTTCAAAATCGCAACAAATAATTGATGTAATGCTTCCCTTTACAGCGGGTGGCCCGCGTTTTAAAATCCGGTCCTTTTGGAATGACGGCGAAACGCACCTCCTCCGGGATGACAGTTTGACAAGACCGGGAGAATCTGTTTTAGATTAAAATACAACAACTCGGCACGCCTTTTTTTTGTTTGTTTTTTTGCCTGCGAGTAACTGAGCGTGTCGTTTGACCAGCGGAGTACAACGTGAGGATGATTCATGCATCCCAAGGCGCAGGCGTCGCGAGACGAAGCGCGCCCACAGAATTAAAACTCACTCAAACTGACGAGCAATGAGCCGCTCCAAGCCACCTCCGAAACAGGAGCTACGTTTAAAGAAACACTCTGGAGAGGATTTCCGCCATCACGTTTAGTCAAGGAAATAACTAGGACACAAACAATTAGGTTGTATACTGAACTGCTCAAAGAAATTAAGAAAACACGTGATCATCACAGTGTAACACCAAGTCAATTAGACTTCAGGGATGTCAATAAGCGATTGTGAAGCAATGTCACCGGTTTTGGTGCGAATGAAAGTGAAAACAGGTGCACTGGAGATGTAACAGCAAGACAACCCCCAAAAACGGTTATGCAGGTGGTGGTCACAGACAGTTGCGCTCCTTATCCTACCTGACTGATTCTTCTATAGTTTAGCATTTTGCCATTTTCCTGTCACTACTGGAGGCACGAGGAGATACCTGCAGCCCACACAGGTTACACAGGCAGTCCAGCTCCTCCAGGCTGGCACATTCACGCGTGCCATCGCAAGAAGGTTTGCCATGTCACAGTCTCAGTAGTCTCGAGAGCATGGAGGAGACACCGGGAGACGGGCCGTTAGAGAAGGAGAGCTGGACAGGGCCGTAGAAGGGCATCAACTGACATGCACGAGCGGGACCTCTGCTCACAACCCACACTGTGTAGCTCGACTGGCATTCGCCAGAAAATAACAACATTGGCAGGTCCGCCCATTGATGCCCCCATTCTTTACACAGATAACAGCAGATTCACTGAGCACGTGTGACAGAAAAGAAAGAGTCTGGAAACACCTTATGCTTCTAGCCAATGGTACCCTGATCGCTGTTCGGAACCGGGATAGAATAATCAGACCCATCGTCAGACCTTACGCTGGTGCTGTGGGCCAGGAGTTCTTCCTGGTGCAGGACAATGCACTGCCTCATTTGGACAAAGTGTGTAGGTAGTTCCTGGGTGACGAAAGCATTGTTGCCATTGACTACCCCTCACAATCCCCAGACCTGGAGTCTTGTGAGAACCTCTGGGAAGATGGATCTGATGCAACCAGGTAATGCCGCAGAAGCTCACTGATGCCCTGATCCAGGTCTGGGAGAAGATCTGGGAGAAGATCTCCCAGGACACCATCCACCATCTTATCAGGAGCATGCTCAGACATTGTCGGGGGAGTATGTAGGCACGTGGGGGACATTGACTCTACAGAGTCACATTAGGATTAGTCATGATGGAATTCATGCAAGTTGGAACACAGTATACAATTGAGATTTCAATTGCATACAGTGACATTCGGAGTTCGAATCCAGTCCTCAGTCGGTTGGTGATTTCGGTTTTCATTGACCGTTGTTGCCTTATTCTGTTCTCGACAAATGACACAATGTACAGTAAAGATTTTGATCTTTAATACATTTCCTTCATTGAGACCCAATGTGTGATTTAAGTGTTCCCGTAATTGTTTTGAGCAATGTAGAAGGGGAAACGGAAGGGATTTTCTTTCTACCCGCCTCAAAGTAAAAGAAAGGTTTCATCTCACAAACACAGTTCGCCATGATTCTCTATTTCCGAGTTTAATGTTGCAGCCATTACGGCTGAGTTTCTTTAGAGAGATTCATCGCCAGCAACATACAGTGATGCAGAGTTTAGAAGAAGCTGAAGGGGGAAAAAGCCCACTCAGCTGTCAGAACGGTGCGTTGGTTGATCAAAACATCGGGGCGGGCGGCAACATTTATTACCTCTGAAATGTAATCGAGAGCAGACAAATACGGCAAAAGGGGTGGGGGAGATGTGATGAAAAGCCGTTTGGGTTGTGGAATCGACGAAAGCGGGGAAGCTACTGGGGAGCCGTGCGTCCCCCAGTCCCAGATCTTTTTCTATTACAAATGTCCCCCATAGCAAAGCTGTGTATGAGAAATGACAGCCGAGTCGGAGCCCCCGATATGAAATGACTCACACCCGGCCTGTGGGCCTCAGTCACTGTTTCTACCGACGGGGGAGGAGAGCCTTGTACCACATCTTGAGGGTGTTTTTGTTATGTACTGGCGGAGCCTGATTGGCCCCAGAACCCAGCAGAATGCATGGTGGGAAGTTCCGCTAATACGCCTGGATCACACTGCTCACCATCGCTTGCTTTTTGAAACAAAAAGCAGTTCGAACGGCATGCGCAAAGGAAAACGATGCTGGTAGCAATCAATTTCTGAAATGATTGCTACCTTTCTGAAATGATCTTCCATTAGGTCCAGATTAAGCCTTTACTACGTATTTCCCGGAAATATGTCTCTGGGGTCAAATGTACCAGAAATGTTGCATTTACAACTTCATGTCTAGTACAATCATATGGAGGAAAAGAACTGCCTTGTCTCACCCACGTCAACAAAACAATTCCTGATAAAAAGCTGTGATGCCTTTCGCTAAGAATAACTAGTGGCGGGGAACCAATGAAACTGTAGATACGATGCCCTCTCAGTATAGATGTGCAGTAAGTTAATACTATTTATTCTATACATTCACACACAGCATGCCAATTAGACAGGTAGCAGGCTTGAAAGATTTCAGCACCTGATCAAACATTTGCTAGAGAAAAAACATCTCTGTGAGTTCTCATCCATCGATCTATGTCCAGAACCGATTCTGAGCACTTGCCGCCCTCCTTGCATAGCTCCTTGTCTGTCGGCTGTCCAAAGCTGTGGGCCTCAAAGGCTTTCAAAATCCTACCTTTTAAGCCTGGATTTTGCTTCAATGCTTGACTGTTCAGTTATTAATGCCTTGGCGTGTTTCTCTATCCCCCCCCCCCCGTTCTTGACCTCGTGTAATTCTGCCGTCAGATGAAGAACCATTCTGCTTTGTATTCCGGCTGTGGACCGAAGTAGCAGTCAAATACAGCCCATTTCAAAGCTGTCATAACGCAGCCTATCCAAACCAATGGTCAAGTTGATTAGTTTACACCATCAGGAGGGATGCACATCTGGATCTGACTGAAACACTAGAGGATCACGTTACAAATCTGGATCCGAGTTAAACACTAGATGATCCCAGTACACATCTGGATCTGAGTTAGACACTAGAAGAACACTGCACGGATATGGATCTGAATTAGAGGATCACTGTACGAATCAGGATTTGACTGTAAAAGTAGATTCGTAACAATGCAACCCTGGACTTCAAAGCCACGACAACTGATCAGCTCGAGTTGAGGATCATTGCCAGTTCAATGGAGTCGAGTCATTGGTCAAGCAGTGGCAGCGCGGCTAGCCTGCCTGCTCACAACATATAACCATACGTGAGCACCTTTCATCAACTGCCTTGCTATAGAATGCAGGAATGCGTCGAGGCAGGGACCATTTTCACAGAGGAGCTCGGGCTGGCTCCATACTGTCTGTTGGCTGTACGGAGTTCACCAGGCATCCCATCAGTAATATCATTAAGGAATCATCTCTGCGCATTACTTCTAGGTTATTACCCAGCAGGGGGGCAAGCACTGTGCCTAACAGGGGCCATCATTCACCAGAACCCTCTGGGAGGAGCTGCCTGTTGACAAAATACAGCCCCCACCCCCCCCCGATTTGTAAGAAATGAAGGCCGCTTCCAACTATTTGGGCTTGGCCACATCAGCGGCTCATTGTAATGCATCCAGGTGGAGTCTGTGACATTCCAGAGAATTTTCACACGTAAGGATGATGGAAAACAAACCCGAGCGCGAAACATTTGTCAAAAACATCAAAATAAAATACTCAGAGAATGAGTGAAGTAATCGAGTCCGTGCTGGTAATTACAGGTAATGGAAGCGCCAACACTTAAATCATAAAACGGCAACAAGAAAAAAAAGACAAAAAAACTGTGTATTTTCTGAGGAAAACTGGAGATGACGCGAGAGACAGTTATGTTCATGGGAAAGTGTTTAATGCGCCCATTAGCATGCCTGACAGCAGGCAAGACCAGCCTTAAATGTTTCATTACGGATCCTTGGGACTGCTTGGGTGACAAGTCGCCCACACCTCGGCTGATGACAACGTCAGACTGACAACTAAAGGCCAGACTCACTCGATGGGAGCTTCTGTACATTCCTGGCAAACGCCATTGGCTGCCACCGCCGCGTTCATTGCGGGGTATTCGTCAACGTGGCCACTGAGCGAAGGCGAGTCATATGGGGTTCAAGGACAACTGTGACCAGCATGGCCATTCCGGTGTCATTACTTCCGTTGGCCATGGACGGCACCAGACCCTAGGAAGGAGACTGTCACCGCCGCCATTTTCAGAGTCAGCCGGACGAGGCTAAGCGTTATGACTCCGGATCTGTGGGCTGCGCATTAACAGCCACTAACCGTTCCGACCAATCACCCCACTCCAACTGGGATCACGTGGGATCCGTGCGGCTTTCTGAACTACCTGGTTTCCTCTCCTATATCAACATCCTTTTGAAAAACCAGCGCAAACACGGAGAGGATGTCGGAACTTAGGAAAAGACGCCTGGCAAAAGGCTAACCAAACTGCGGAGAACGTTTAGCCTTCTTTAAACACACACACCCAGATTCAATGATTCCACATGGGGGAGAGTGGTGGGTCGGCACGAGCATTTCATCTGCCTTGTCTTGTATAACAAGAGAGGGGCCTGTCAGATGGCTTTGTATCAAATCGCAGCGTTAGAATAAAACAAAGTGGTGACAGCAGCTGGCTGGGCTTGGCATTAAACCCTGTGAACGACTTGGTTGAGGGAAAGAATTGGCTTGTGACTTCATTATTACAAATAAGTCATCAATAATCTTTCGGGGCTCCGATGACAGCAAAATCAACCTCGATTGGGGAGGCAGGAACAGCCGATGAGTCATTCATCAAATACCAGTCAGATGTTGGGGCAAATGTTCGCAAATTTACTGGCGGAGTGACTGGGTTTTGATATTCTGTCAGATTCCCTGCCAACGGCGTGGACGTCCAGGTGGTTCTACGGCTGTGATTATACGGCGCCCGTTTCGACGCCAAGCTATAAACAAAACGGTGGATGAGTTCGTGGTCCGAATTCAGAACGGAGCACAAGGAGGAAGGGTCTGAACAGCTCTCTTCTGGGACCAGAGAGAGAGGAGAGAGACACATGGACAGGGGTGAGAGACACACGGACAGAGGGGAGAGACACACGGACAGAGGGGAGAGACACACGGACAGAGGGGAGAGACACACGGACAGAGGGGAGAGACACACGGACAGAGGGGAGAGACACACGGACAGAGGGGAGAGACACACGGACAGAGGGGAGAGACACACGGACAGAGGGGAGAGACACACGGACAGAGGGG
>JACXGK010013640.1:0-12640 GCA_016801125.1 Novumbra hubbsi
GCGGCGGCGGCTCGTCCGGGGGCGGCAGCGGCGGCGGCTCGTCCGGGGGAGGCAGCGGCGGCGGCTCGTCCGGGGGAGGCAGCTGCGGGACGTGGGGCGGTCGTGGAGCATGTGCTGGGACGAGGGACGGACGTGAACCAGGTGCTGTGACGTGGACCGGTCGTGGAGCAGGTGCCGAGACGAGGGTCTGACGTGAAGCAGGTGCTGGGACGTGGGGCGGTCGTGGAGCATGTGCTGGGACAAGGGCCAGACGTGGAGCAGGTGCTGGGACGTGGATCAGTCGTGGAGCAGGTGCTGGGACGTGGATCAGTCGTGGAGCAGGTGCTGGGACGTGGATTGGTCGTGGACCAGGTGCTCTGGCACCCGTGGTGTTTCTTGCGGACCCTGGAGCGACAGCGGTTCGCTTCCCAGGGCCCGGGGCACCGGTGGTGCGACGAGCAGGCGCTTTCCCATGGGCTGCCTGTTTACCAGGCCCCAACCCGGGATGCCTGGCTAGCCTGCTCCCTTCCCAGGGTCAGCGCAGACAGGGACAGATACTCAGACTGCCTGGATCTCCCCTCAGGTACCAGCCATGGCACCCCAGGTAGCCCCAATAGCCCCCCTCCAAAAACCAAAAGCAGACATGATCTCGAAAGTAAAGGTGATTTTAATCCACAAACAGACAGAGACAAACTGCTCTGACTGGGGAGCCCACAATGGCATAGAGAGGGCTAGAGGCCTCTCTAGCCGGCATGCCCTGAAATGGCCAGGGGCCCGCAGCCAGGGCATGACAAACATTTTATTAGTTTTGTATTATTATTATGTGGTCAGTTTTACTTCTACAGTAGGCTACAGACTTTTGCTTTTGAGTGGACAATACTAAAATAATTTAGCCTACCAATACATTTTTTGTTACTTTATTGGAAGAAACATAACACAATAAGAAGTTCTATATGCTTTGGATAGGACATGGGAGCAGCTTACAAAGGATTACTCTGGCAAGGAAGTCGGGGAGGTTTTTCTCATTATGTGTTATGTTTCTGCCACTAAAGTTAAAATAAATGTGTACTGTATCAATAATACTTGACCAAATATGGAGCAGGCATGGATAACTAGGCTGTAAACATGAATGGGTAATTAGGCAGTGTTATGCAGGATGGACATACAACAAACTAGGGTGGCAGTTATACTAGTGGCAGTGCATGCGTGTATATTTGTGACGGTTATACTATGGTTCTGTTCAGTTGTAGGCCATGCTTTTATTCATTTACCATGTTTAAGATGTTCTCTATTGTTGTTGCTAAGGATTTGATAAATTTTGTGTCTGTAAATAGTGGTTTCCCAAAACAATTCATGGACTTTTACAATAATCTTTTTTAAAGTCTGTTTCCTCAAAATTCGTTTTTACTCATACTCTGAGCCAGTATAGTTTTATGCCTAAAACATGGCGAAAATTGTTTTTTTTGTGGCTGTTGTCAGTATTTTCAGATTTCTGGAGTGATAAAAAGAGATATCAAAAATATCCTCTGTAAAAACCTTTGACTCTACAATGTAAACAAAATGGCAAAAGAATTTTGAACCTAGCTTTATCCAATGTTTAGATTTCTGTTCTGGAAATGTATGCATATTTAATAAAATTACACCCCATTTGCATATAATTAGCAATAAAATATTCAGAAAACTTGTAATACAAAAATCTATTGTCTTAATGTAAGCAATCAGCTTGGGAAGTTTCATGGTGATATCTATTAGTTAAAAAAATTACCCTATTCACCTCTAGTGTCTGGCCTTAAATTACTGGTTTTAATAGTGTGATTACCGATCATGCAAGAACCATTTTATTATTAAATAAACTTTAATACTGCTAAAATGATGTAGTAACGTCTTACAGCTGTTATTGTGTTCGTTCTATGATATTTAGAAAAATGTCAAATAAAGGATTTACCTGAATTACTTGGCAGTGCATGAAGATGATCCAGAGACAATTAGGAGTTGCCATGTAGTTACAATGGAGATAGAAGATGATAAGGTTACAATCCTAGATTTCCGATCTTTGAATTATAAATAACAATCTATAACTATAGAATACTCCATCTTTAAATGTGCAATTCAAAGTCGGCTAATGAAGGGAAGGTAATGTAATGGAGTGAGTTCAGGTTTTAGGGAAAATCAGTCTGTAAATTTCACTTCAGGTTCAGTGCTCTTTAACTCAGAGTCATATGGGTTCTGAGAAATTTGGTTGTATTGTGTCACACCCAAAGACCTGCTGCTCGTTCTATGCTGTGGAATATTTTAGTTAAGATTAGATGTGTGTGTGCTATTAGAAACAAACTCGTTTGTTTCAGCATAAATACCCCTTAGTTCTGGTGACCTGTGTGGGTTTGTGGGTTGCATGTCAATGTGTATGCAAAGTCCTGTAACCGCCTGAGCAGTTGGTTTTCAGTCTGTTCAGTCTGTTCAGTCTGTTCAGTCTGTTCATTCTGTTCAGTCTGTTCAGTGTTTCAGATGGGTTCAGCCCGTGAGTATTGGTGCGTTGTGCTTGTGATCCTACAGTTCCTGCCAGTTACTGACCAACCGTGACATTGAGGGATTGGCTTTTACAAACCTAAACTCTTATCTAAAATGAGTCTCTTTTTTTAACTTTCAGTAGAGTGTGCTAACAGTGCAATGGCTCCCATTGGTTTGTTATTCTGAGGACTTCTGGTACTCGCAACTGTATTAAAACATTCACACCCACAAGCATGTGTACTCAGAAACATTTACACACATACACAATAACACAATAACCGTCAGTCATAGAATAACTGGCTACATCGTATTATATCTTTCCTGTTCTAGGTACTGGGACCAAAACAATGGAACAGGTGTCCGTTCAGAACCAAATGACTGGCCCCCAGGGGAAGACTGTGCCCAAATAGGTTCTCGCTGTTCTGATCAAATCAGCTGTTGGTTGGACTATGGATGTGACAGACCATCTAAGAGAATCTGTGAGAGTCGGTCAATTAAATAATAATCATTGCTAATGTGGTGTGTTACATTTGTAACTAGCTCAAAATGTGCTGCATAGTTGGCCAGTAAATTTTGACCTAGAATCAGGTCCTGAATTAAGAAGCATAGTCATTAAAATAATTCTCCATGTAAAATATTTGCGGTCAGGACTAGGCATCATTTTTTTAAATTAAGCCTTTATAATGCATGGATGTAGTTACAACTAGTTATCTAAGATTGTGTTAATGGGACCAATGTTTCTGCTTTTGGTCTTTGCTGTGCATCTGTAGTTAAATAACCAACTGAATGTGACTGATCCTACTTTTTTATTTCTTATTATAATGGTTTGCTAGTGTTACATATTTCTATGAGTGACTCTTTACTTAATCTGACGGTTTAGCAGGTAATATTTCACTAGTACTGTGCCAAAAATTTTAAATTGACATAAAGAGCATAAAGAATATGATGCCAATTTCACTCTTGCTCTATTTACTACATAAGTATTTTGTTAATATGGTAATACCATGTATGTGCCAAAAGGTTGTGAATTTCATCGCACCGTAAATGAGTGATTCTGCATTTACAAATGGGCCATCTATATTTCCTACTTGCAAGCAAACCACAAACTACAAATGCTCATAATGTCTAGGGTCTTCTTGTAATATGCAAAGTATAATGTGGTCCCAGTTCCAGGGTTCCCTTAAGATTATTAATGGGAGAGCGGCCGTTTGTCGTTTTCAACATAATCTAAACATTGTCCAATATTTACAGTTTCACGTTTTAGGATTTATTTAGGGTTAATCAGCTACTCCTGGGTTATATGTCGTGGAGCTCCGCCCCCTAGAGGGCGGTTTACCCATGCCGCATAGCGGCCAACTGAAAATTAAATGTACTTAGCTCAGCCAATCGGGGCACACCTGCCCCTATACCTGAGCGTGTGCCCTTCATACCATCTCCCATTTTTCTTCAGCTTCGACTGAACATTGATGTTCTTCCTAGTGATTTTTTCTTTAGTTATCACGACATCATGCGACGATTTTTGGAAGCCGCCTGCCGCTGTTCCTCCTTGGACGCCGGGGAAGACCGGCACACTGTTTGTGTAACATGTCTTGGACCGTGGCACGCCAAGGAGGGTGTTCTAGAGGCACCAGCATGTGCTGCCTGTGCAGCCTTACCTTTGGCTGTTCGCCAGGGAAGGTTGCAGTTCTTCCAGGAGGAGATTAGCTTGGACGCCGTCCTCTCTTCTCCTTCTAGCGATGGGTCCGACGGCGACTACGACGACATCTTGGAGTTGGAGTTGAACGACAACGTTCTTTCAGTTGGCCGCTATGCGGCATGGGTACACCGCTAGAGCTACGCCCTCTAGAGGGCTAAGCTCCACTCATATAACCGGAGTTACATTCCCGGTAACTTAAGTTCTAAAGTCATCACAAAATAAGGAATGTCATTAACATACTCCGTAACAAATGAAATCAGCTCTTGATATTGAACGAGACCAAATGTGATAGAGCTTTACTCTGATCCAAAATACCCTTGTTTAGAATTCAGACTGAACCATGTCCACTGTCACATAATCAAATGCAACATGAAACATTGGGTAACACTTTTCATCCAGTTTGAGTCTTTATGTGTGTTTGTCTGTGTATTGTCAAATCACTCCTCTGATGTTTTTTGTTTTGTACCAGATGTAAAGTGTATTTAGGTCCCAGAAACGTGCTATACTATACAAGTTGAATGCATTATATTAGTTTGTAGTGTATTTTTTCTGATGCAACCATGCATGCGTGCAGCTCATTTGAAATATCGACAATTATTTTTTCATTATTTTTAAGGGTAACAACACATTGTAATGAAATCCCTGTTTAGGAGGAATGAAGTATACCAACAAATTTGACCATGTCTGTATATTGTCTGGTATAGCAGTGGCTACTTGCATCATTTAGGTGCGACCAGAGGCGCAAAAATGGGGTACGCAGCAAATGCAGTGCCGCAAGTGTGCAGTTGCGCCCCTGGGTGTGATGCACACAAAACATTTGGTCACATTTACAGTTATGTATTGTCTGTTTCAAAGGGAGATAAATAACATGTTTTGAAGGACAATTACTACCGTTGGCCAGTAGGGGGCAGTGAGAGACGATTTGAGTTGGGACTGTATACAGCCTTGGACCAGAAGTTTCTGAGAATTACACAAATGTTCATTTTAATCTCTGCTGCCTTAGTTTTTTTTTATGGCAATTTGCATATACTCCAGAATGTCATTAAGAATGATCAAATTCATTGAAATTAATGGCAAAGTCCCTTTTTGCCATGAAAATAAACTTAATAAAAAAAAAAAACATTTCCCCTGCATTTCAGCCCTGCAAAAGGACCAGCAGACATAATTTCAGTGATCATAACACAGGAGAGAAAGGATAATAACAGAATAACAGACTGTAAGCTTAAAAAGGAGGGTGGGACCTGAAATCATTGTTCTCCCTCTGTTAACCATGGTTACCTGCAAGGAAACACGTGCAATCATTGCTTTGCACAAAAAGGGCTTCACAGGCAAGGATATGGCTGCTAGAAATATTGCACTTAAATAATCAAGAATTTAAGGAGAGGGGTTCAAATTTTGTGAAAAAGGCTTCAGGGCGGCCAAGAAAGTCCAACAAGCGCCAGGACCGTCTCCTAAAGAGGATTCAGCTGCAGGATCGGGGCTCCACCAGAACGGAGCTTGCACTTCCCTCAAAAATACATCACTCATCTCCTTTGTCAACAACTGATACCTCACTTATGTAATTATTTTGTGTCCCCTTAAGTTCTGTAAAGTGATGAACAATACTACCTTATCAACGACAAACTAATGACCCATTTGTAGCTATAAATTAATAACCAATACTTCACCATTTGTTAATTATGTTGTGACCCGTTCAGGTCAGGCAAGTTGGCTGGCCAATCAAGCACAGTAAAACCAGGGGCAGCAAATCAGTTACCAGTCGTTTTGTCACTGTGGGCAGGTGCCAAGTCCTGCTGGAAAATGTCAAAGGTGGTTTCTTTGAAGAATATAAAAACATATTCTGATTGGTTTTACATTGTCTGGCAACTGTATGTTGTTGTTGTGGAACAGATTTACTAGAATAAATGTATTGATTTAGGCACTGTGTCAATCTATGATTGTTAAACACTAACTACCTCCCTTGTGTCACGTTGCCTCCTCAAGACGGGCCCTCCTCTGATGGCGTGGCTATCCGGCGTTTGACGTCGCCGGTCTTTTAGTCACCGTCGTGTGTGTTTTGTCCTGTTTTCCCTATGTCCTGTGAACGCCTCCCTCCCTGATTCCTCACAGGTGCTGCCTGTTTCCTCAGTTCATAAGCCCTTGTGTGTCTGGTCTCGGTGTCCGTGATTGTTACATGTTACGTGTTGTAGGAGCTTGTAGAATTCAAACTACTTCCCCCGAGTCCTGAATCAGAGAATGTCCACACGGTCAACTATTTCCAAAGTAAACGCCTTTTATTACAGATATATCTGGAGATCGTTCCCCAAAATACAGCTAGGAAGATCTGAAGTCCGTTCACATCAGACACATTTTATGTAGCCTATTCCTCCCTCAGTCATTGTATCGAAATTGATGAGCGCGCTTCCTGGGTGGGCGTGTCCCGTCCTGCAGCCCCCGTCTCCATCCATGGGGCCCTCTGATGGCCTTGGAAGCCGACGAAGAAGACAGTTGAAGCAGTAGGCTGGCGCCAGTAGATCTGACCATGGCTAGCTCGTTTCAATCCTCCTCCTTGTCTGCATCTGTGGGTCCAGCTAAAAAAGGCCATAAACCTGTCTTCCAATACATGCTATGTCCTTGCCTCTAATCTTTTGATTTATAGTCCTACCTCTGGAATGTACTTCTTAATATTTACAACCCCCAGCTGGCTAATTTCAGAGTATACACCCTACTGGCACCGTTTGCTTCTAATAGCACACACACATCTAATATCTAATCTTAACTAAAATAATCCACAAGCTGCAGTTCTCCTTAGCCTAGAAGGCATATTTCATTTTGTGCACAGCGGTCTCAATAAACGACCTTCTGTTTTGCCACTCCTGCGCCTTGGTCCAGTTATTCGCCACACGTTACACCTTGACAACAAAATATTGGAGAATGAATGTGTACGACCTTGCATTTGATATGATTCCTATGCGTGATTAATGGCAACACAAAGTCCAACTGTTTGATGCCATTCTAGTGGAATGTTTTTAATATATTGTATAATCCACGTCCTAACTAAGCTATTCAGGAGACAAATGGGTGTTATCTCATATTGGAGGGGTATACCTAATGAACTTGGCCCAGAGTGAATTTTGTTTTGAATTCAATATAACAAGCCAAGATATTCACAAAATATTTCTAAGTTAGTTCCTGTAACCCAGTGCAGAGTCTGAATATATATTTTTTTATCTAGAGGTCATCACAAAAGGTACTAGCCATGTAAATATCTCACAAGGGGATGTTCAGCAAGAGTAAGTGTTGATTTTAGAGACATGGTGTTGTTGTGAATTGATGAAAGAAAGACATCTTTCTGGGTGATTTCTGTGAAAACAGAAACCTCTTACTGATATAAATATTTTACACTACTGGTCCCAGCTCAGATTTACCTGTTATCAAATGTGTCATGTGCTGGCTGGGAGCCCCTAGCCTACTCTGTGCTTTTGGGGCTCGCAGTCAGGGCATGTCAGTTAGAGAGGCCTCTAGCCCTCTCTATGCCGCTGTGGGCTCCCCAGTCAGAGAAGCTGTGTTCAGTTGACTCTGATTGGGGAGCCTACTTAGGCTAGGCATCAGCCACACAATCTGTGTGGTTGATTGTTTGTGTTTCACAACGCTCACGGTTTGTCTCTGTTTAACTGCACAGTAGAACCTCCCATCAACAGGGGTGGGAAAACTACGGCCAAATGCGACCCGCGAGGCTGTCCCATCCGGTACACGGAATGTACTAACATTATTTTGGGGGGAATTAAAAAACCAACTCACCAGCCCATTCTTATACATCTGAGTCAGAATTTTAACTATTTACACCTTATATGGAATCTACTGTACATATGTAATGTATGTTTTAACTTTTGCCCTTTTCTGGCCTCCAAATCAATTATGATTAACAAATTACAAAAACAAATGTGGCCATCCTGATGTGGCCCCCGAGCCAAAATATTTGCCCACCCCTGCATCAAAACCTCTTTAAGGGCGGATTGGTTGATGCTAAGGGGAAGAAACTGGTATACAGACAGAACCCAAAGAAGTGACAGAGCATTTGCAGGTGTGTGTGTGTTTGTGCATCCGTGTGTTTCTGAGATTATAAAAGCCCTTCTTCCTCTTCTGTTAACCACTATAATTGTTTGAAACAATGACAATGTATGGTGAAATTGTTTATGCAATTCTAACATTTTCTCTGTCTCAAAAGTAAGATGATATGGCAGAAAGTATGTGGACTATGCAACCTGACAATAACCCAAAACATTCCAGTAAATCCACAGGAATGGCTCAAAAGAAAGAAATAAGAGAGTTCTGAAATGGCCAAGTAAAAGGCCAGATCTTAACTCCACTGAGATGCTGTGGGGTGATTTACGTCAGGCTGTGCATGCAAGAATCCCCTCAAACATCACACAGCTGAAAGAATTCTGCATGGAGGGGTTGGAAAAACGCACTTCCAGTCAATGTCAGAGACATTATAGGAAATGTCTCATTGAGGATATTTCAGCCAATCGGAGCAATACCAGCTATTAGGGCATAGGGTGTCCTAACCTTTTACCTCAATAGGTTATGGCATCTTTGTAAATCTTTTGTTAAATAAATGATATAATGGTTCAAAATGCATTGTTTGAGTTATATCACTTTTATACATAGATATTGTTTGAAGGACAATCAAATATTGATTTTGTCTGTACATGTTAAAAATTAACTTCATATTTTATGTGGTGTCTACATTTTTTTCACATGACTATAGATAACGGTAATACAAAAGGGCCTATGTCAGAATTTTGAGATACCCCACAAATGACTGATGCAGATAAATACATATACAGTAGGGAGAACAAGTATTTGATACACTGCCGACTGTGAAGGTTTTCCTACTTAGAAAGCATGTAGAGGTCTGTAATTTATCATAGGTACACTTCCACTGTGAAAGACGGAATCTAAAACAAAAATCCAGAAAATCACACTGTATGATTTTTAAGTAATTAATTTGCATGACATAATTATTTGATAAATCATACAGCGGACCTTAATATTTGGTACAGAAACCATTGTTTGCAATTACAGAGATCCTACGTTTCCTGTAGTTCTTGGCCAGGTTTGCACACACTGCAGAGGGATTTTGACCCACTTCTCATGTCATGCAATAAGATGCTAATCAATTACTCAAAAATCATACAATGTGATTTTCTGGATGGAACGAGAGGGCGCTGATCGACTACTTCCGCGAGAGCCTGAGGGAGGACGTGCGCCGGGAGCTGGCCTGCCGGGACTCGGCTCTGTCCTTTGACGGGCTGGTGACGATGGCCATTCGGCACGACAACCTGCTGGCGAGCCGAGGTCGGCATGACCCGCAACCATCCAGCTCCTTCACGACCGCAGATGTTTCCATCCCCATGGAGCTGGGGTCGGCCGGCTCCCGCAAGCCCATGAGACAGCATGTCCACTGTACCACCTGTGGCAGGGGTGGGCACGTGGCGGCGCGCTGCTTCTCAGGTTCCCGCAATCAGGGAGGCGGCCGGACAGGCACTCCCTCGTCACCCCAGGTAATGCGACCTGCTATACCTTGGGAGCCTTCCTCCCAGCACATGCACATTGTGGTTTCTTTTCCCCACTCTCTCCCGGTGTCATGCCCTGGTTGATTCAGGGGCTCCGGGGAATTACATAGACACGTTGTTGGTGCGATGCCTTGGAGTCCCTGTGGTTCCCCTTAGTTGCGGTCTATTGACCAACGTTAGCTCGGGAAGGAGGTGGTGGATCAGCAAACTGTAGAATTCAAACTACTTCCCCCGAGTCCTGAATCAGAGAATGTCCACACGGTCAACTATTTCCAAAGTAAACGCCTTTTATTACAGATATATCTGGAGATCGTTCCCCAAAATACAGCTAGGAAGATCTGAAGTCCGTTCACATCGGACACATTTTATGTAGCCTATCCCCCCCCCACAGTCATTGTATCGAAATTGCTGAGCGCGCTTCCTGGGTGGGCGTGTCCCGTCCTGCAGCCCCCATCTCCATCCGTGGGGCCCTCTGATGGCCTTGGAGGCCAACGAAGAAGACAGTTGAGGGTGTAGGCTGGCGCCAGTAGATATGACCTCGGCTAGCTCTTGTTTCCATCCTCCTCCTTGTCTGCATCTGTGGGTCCAGCTAAAAGGCCATAAACCTGTCTTCCTACACATTCTATGTCCTTGCCTCTAATCCCTTGATTTATAGTCCTACCTCTGGAATGCACTTATTAACATTTACACACCCGGCTGGCTATTTTCAGAGTATACGCCCTACCGGCACCGTTTGTTTCTAATAGCACACACACATCAAATCTTAACTAAAAGATTCCACAAAACCTTTCCCTTGCGAATGATGCGCTCCAGATGTGCACTCCGAGGTCCTCACGTTTTACCCTGTTGATTCACCATCATTCCCATTAATTCTAGGTCTCCCCTGGTTAGCTCTCCACAATCCCTCCGTGTGCTGGGGAAGAAGGGTTCCCACGGGGTGGTCGAGGGAGTGTCAAGTGTTAATTAATTTACACTGAAACTAGTCTCAGCAACATGCTAACATGATATTCATAAAGGCCATTTTTCGCAAGATGCACGCTTACACAGATACACTCACTGACTCACCCTGCTTAACAGGAAACACATATATAAGAGGAAACAAAAGGAACAGATGCGTCCTGTTGACCCTCGATGTTGAGATACCGGAGACAAAACAAGGACTATTGAACCTGATTGGAACAATGCTTGCTAAGCCTTGTTGCCTGAACTCTATTTAAACTGTTGTGAGACTACCCCAGATCAGATCTCTTCTGCAGGTTGTGTGGAACTGATCTCCGGATAATTATCTGCTGAATAAAGAATATTACAAACAGACAGACATGTGTCGACTTGATCTTCTCCAAAACGGACTCGGGGGAAACAGTTGGTTTCAACAATTTGGGGGCTTGTCCGGTATTTGGAGAAGAATACAAGTCTAAATTCGGACCTGAAAACCTTCTGAACTTTCTGAATGATTTCCAGCCCGGGCTACTTAATAAGAGGTAAGCAGAACCTGTTTTGAAACAAATCTGTATTGCAAATGATAAATTGGGAAATCGTTCTGAAAAAGTAGGAAGTGAGTAAATTGAAAAGTCTGTATTTTTGAGTGTATGACGATTTGGAGCCATGTATTTTTGAGTGTATGACGATTTGGAGCCATGTATTTTGTGTGTATGACGATTTGATGTAAGTGGCTTATCCACCCTCGATCTGACGAGGTCGAGGGTCTGCCGTGTGGGACGCGGACAGGGAGCTGGGTTTGAGGTCCGGAGGACTGAGGAACTCCTAATAACTGCCATGAGGCAGAATTTTAAGATATTCTGAATTTATTGACATATGGGTTCAAGGCCCAGAATTTTAAGATATTCTGAATTTATTGACATATGGGTTCAAGGCCCAGAATTTTAAGATTTTCTGAATTTATTGACATATAGGTTCGAGGCCCACAATTTTAAGATATTCTGATTTCAGTGTTTTTAATCATTGTTGTTATAAAATTGTCTAAGGGAAATCAGTGGACGTCTTGAGAGGAACAGATAGAAACTGTAGTCGAGGCAGTGGAGAAAGCCTATAAAGGGCAGGAAGATGAAGAGGAAGTGAAGAAGTCAGCAAGAGTAATGTTAGAGAGTGTGGTTAAAGATTATGAATGGTGAAAATGTGGAGGAAGAAGTGAAGCTACGTAGAGGTTATGCTAAAAAATGTAGGGGAGGACTACGATGGGGTGGAGACCCCTGGTTAGGTTAGGATCTAGGATAGGCCCAATATAACAGGGAATTAGTTTCCAACTTAATATAAACACACACTCCACACATAGTCAGATCTCATTAGTGGCTTTCATAGTTAGACTGCAAAAGGAGGAAATATGGGAGTTATGGTCTAGAAAGGGGAAATAGTATTTATCATACACACACAAATGCACACACACGCACACACACACAGACAGACAGAGGAGGCGGTGTAGAATTCAAACTACTTCCCCCGAGTCCTGAATCAGAGAATGTCCACACGGTCTGCTATTTCCAAAGTAAACGCCTTTATTACAGATATATCTGGAGATCGTTCCCCAAAATACAGCTAGGAAGATCTGAAGTCAGTTCACATCGGACACCTTAATGTAGCCTATTCCCCCCTCAGTCATTGTATCAAAATTGATGAGCGCGCTTCCTGGGTGGGCGTGTCCCGTCCTGCAGCCCCCATCTCCATCCGTGGGGCCCTCTGATAGCCTTGGAGGCCGATGAAGAAGACAGTTGAGGGGGTAGGCTGGCACCAGTAGATCTGACCATGGCTAGCTCGTTTCCATCCTCCTCGTTGTCTGCATCTGTGGGTCCAGCTAGAAAAGGCAATAAACCTGTCCTCCTATACATGCTATGTCCTTGCCTCTAATCTCTTGATTTATAGTCCTACCTCTGGAATGTACTTA
>JACXGK010013641.1:0-12633 GCA_016801125.1 Novumbra hubbsi
TAATGAGGCAGTAAAGGTCTATCTGTATACAAATAAAGACACATAATAATGAGGCAGTAAAGGTCTATCTGTATACAAATAAAGACACATAATAATGAGGCAGTAAAGGTCTATCTGTATACAAATAAAGACACATAATAATGAGGCAGTAAAGGTCTATCTGTATACAAATAAAGACACATAATAATGAGGCAGTAAAAGTCTATCTGTATACAAATAAAGACACTTAATAATGAGGCAGTAAAAGTCTATTTGTATACAAATAACGACATATAATAATGTGGCAGTAAAGGTTTATCCTTATACAAAAAGACACATAATATTGAGGCAGTAATGGACAATCTGTAAAGAAATAAAGACACATAATAATGAGGCAGTAAAGATCTATCTGTATACAAACAAAGTCACATAATAATGAGGCAGTAAAGGACAAGCTGTATACAAATAAAGACAAATATTATTGAGGCAGTAATGGACAATCTGAAAAGAAATAGCGACACATAATAATGAGGCAGTAAAGGTCTATCTGTATACAAATAAAGTCACATAATAATGAGGCAGTAAAGGACAAGCTGTATACAAATAGGGACACATATTATTGAGGCAGTAAAGGACTAGCTGTAAAGCAATAAAGACACATAATAATGAGGCAGTAATAACCCAAAACATAGCCAAGATTACACAGAAACAGGCTACGTGCTACTTTATAGGATTTATGGAAAGTGTTCTTGTATTATTTCAATCCACAGGAGGCAGAACAGCTGACAACATAAACACTCCGATGGAAGGCTCATTCATACATTCACAAATGTGTGTACAATTACCTGAGACAGGAAATGCAGGCTATTAAGCTGAGAATAACAATGAGTGGGAATCCAAGGCTTAGCGGCTGGAGGAAGACCTCTATAAAGGAAACATAAAACACACGGATCTCAGATGTTGCGACTTACGCAACATTTCACACGCAATCGAACTTACTTGGGCACTGGTGCAAACCAAACAGAGATGAGGATGAAAACACTCCCGGAGCTGCAGTTGGATGCAGGCTTGTCGAGTGGCCCAGATGAACGAGTCTGAAGCCTCAAGGAGGAGCGCAATTAAGGTTGTGTAAAAAGGTTGGGCGACTTTGTAATACCTGGAAGATTGTCACTCGACAGGGGGTGTTCCACTGTGTGTGTGGGTGTGTGCCGGCAAGTGTGTTTGTGTGCCTCTTCTCACCTGTCTGCGCCAGTGTGAAGCAGTGGGCTTTTGAGCGAATTACTCACAGGGGGTCAGTGTGTGATGAGTCAGGCCTTTGTTTACTGGGACATTTGACAGTATTTCCCCAAGCTAGCATCCCTCCGTGACCATTTAGTGGCATTTTAGCTCTCTTTCCCCTGCTAATCATCTCAGTCAATCAGACGCGTGTCACATGAGGTGGAAACATCCAGCAGTGCATTAAAGGCTCACAACATAATAGTGGTTGGTAGAAATCACACAGAATAACTGACTACATTTATTAATATGTATTGTGTGGGAATGGTTATGAGATGGCAAGCTAATCCAAGAGATTAGCAAAGCAGTTGGGTTTATCGTCTCGACTCTATAAGTACATGTGCCGGAGTAAAAACTTGACTATGTGGAAGAGGCAAAAGAGACACTGAATGATATATCAAATTCCCAGCATTGAACGTTTCAGCGCACTCTAAACTTATACCCAAAAAAATATTCCTGTTCATAATGCAACTGTTCACTAACTTTCTACATGTTCTATGATTGATCCTGAGTCTTTGGGTCACAATTAAATACTGTTATCACATCTAATCTAAGATGACTCCGTCATTATGAAATGGATGAATTGACTATTCATTTATTGATGCATTCATCCATCAATAAAATGAACCACAAAACCCCAAAGTAAATTAACAGACTATACAATGTTCTAGTGGAAGGAGCACGTTCATCACACCTGGTTACCAACCTAATTATCACATTCTCAAATATCAACAAAACAACAGGAAACCGGAAACAGGACTTTTTCCGATCTGACAAATCTAATAGGGTTTATTGTGTTTCCTGTAAAACAATATGTTAATATTTAAATAATCCTCTTTCAACAGACTTACTTACTTTTCTCTAGCCAGTGCATATCTGGAAATAAACAAAAGACATTAAACTATGACCCAGTTAAATCAACAGGGTCAAATGTGACCTAACGTTACCTTACAGGGGAATTTGACAGTCATCTAGCCAAGTTATTTGACAGCTCAGTCCCTTGTAATTACCACTGCTCACACAGATCTAATGTCACACAGATCTAATGTCACACAGATTAAATGTCACACAGATCTAATATCACACAGCTCTAATGTCACACAGGTCTAATGTCACACAGATCTAATGTCACACAGATCTAATGTCACAAAGATCTAATGTCACACAGATCTAATGTCACACAGATCGAATGTCACAAAGATCTAATGTCACAAAGATCTAATGTCACACAGATCGAATGTCACACAGATCGAATGTCACACAGATCTAATGTCACACAGATCTAATGTCACAAAGATCTAATGTCACACAGATCTAATGTCGCACAGATCTAATGTCGCACAGATCTAATGTCATACAGATCTAATGTCGCACAGATCTAATGTCATACAGATCTTATGTCACACAGATCTAAGGTCACACAGATCTAATGTCACACAGATCTAATGTCATACAGATCTAATGTCACACAGATCTAATTTCACACAGATCTAATGTCACACAGATCTAATTTCAGGGGGACGGGGGCAGGGGGACGGGGGCAGGGCTGGGTCAGTAGAATATGAGAAAAACAGCGACGTCCAGCCTCAATGAAGTTGTCAATAGAAGATGAGTCATTGGCCACTAAACTCATGTTAGTGCAGAAAAGAAGATAATCAGCAGTGCTGAATAAAAAGGAGACTGAGGGTAGGGCTCACTCCGTTATATAAGGGCAGGTGTGTAGGGCTCACAAGGTTATATAAGGTCAGGAGTGTAGGGCTCACTCCGTTATATGAGGGCAGGTGTGTAGGGCTCACTCCGTTATATAAGGGCAGGAGTGTAGGGCTCACGAGGTTATATAAGGGCAGGTGTGTAGGGCTCACGAGGTTATATAAGGGCAGGTGTGTAGGGCTCACTCAGTTATATAAGGGCAGGTGTGCCCTGACTGGCTGAGCCATAGTGCATATGAATCTTCAGACATAACCACATAGGCAGGGAGTAAACTACTACTAAGATATTTCTATGTTTTAACCCTAAATACAGTAAGCTGTATTATTTGTTACTATTCCCAGAAGATGAGCTGAATCTGTAATTTCGTAAAAAAAGCAGATATCACTTTACTTAAACAGGAAATAACGCCTTTAATACGTACACAAGACTCATCATGTCACAGGACCAAAGCACACTTGAAGTGTACTTGGTATTGACGTAGAGATGCTGTGCTCTTATTCTCTGTCCTCTTTCTCTCACTCTTAATGCTTGTTGGACATCTGTGTAGCTTTATTCTCTCATCTATATTTCTTCCTACCCTTCTTTTGCTCGTCGTAGGTTCCGTGGGTTCATTTAATTTGGAGAGCGCTCACGCTCCACTCTGGGTTGGTGATAAGAGAGCACAAATTTTTGTTCTTGTCTTACTAGAGCAGAGGTTTTCTGATGTGAATGTGCAAAGGCAAGGTTGAATAAGGGTCAAGGAGTAGCACTCTGACCAATCCCATCAGGGGTGATTCTAACATGTTTGATGTGGTGGCCAATGGAGAACACTGACCAGCAGTGCCCCTAGGATATCGGAGAATCTCATAGAGCGAGGAAAATTGGTTTTCCACAAATCAAAACATTGGTTTTATTGTTACCAATATGAACACATGTACAATTGTACACAACAGTACAGAAGAAAGTTATAAAAACAGTCTAAAACAGCTGGCTATTTATCCATGGTGAAGTACATGTTCAGTACTAACTCAGCTGAAACTCATTTGTTCCTTGTCTAGAAGATGGTTAAGCAATTTGATTCAGAGGGAAGTAAAACCAGCAAAAAAAACTCCAGCCATTAGCATCCAGGCTGCTATAGACTCCTACCGGATAGGAGACAGTATGTTCTACAACAAACACATGCCTTAGTTAACTGCAGTTTGCATTACTTAGCTCAGCGATTTCAAAGAAAAGCAGACACCCCAACTAGACATTGCTTATTGTCTGACGGGTACACCAACAGTATAGACTTATACTGCAGATAAAGACGATAAATGACTAAACCATAAACATTTTGGAGAATGAATGGGAATCAGTTTTGCAGGAGTCCAGCTCAACACCAATGATTACTACCATGCCAATCAGCATTAACAGGTACAAACACATTTAAAGCCTGGCCAATGTACCATGGGGACCGCAGAGAGGAATTAGCAGTGTTTAGGGAATGGTCCACTGAGTAGATTTACTTCGGGATGGTCAATGGGCCTTCTGAACCCGTTGGCAAGATTTACAACGTTTTTGTTTTCAAACTAGCAGTAGTATTGTTTTTAATAATTCTACAGTATCTATTGTGGCATCTGAACATTGTTAGCAGGAAATGGCTGTAGGTTAGATATTTCTTTTGGTGCTAAAATAAGGCATATAACATCTACCAAACTTTTTCCACCCAGTCCCCCCTTTAATCTCCTGAGAACAAAGACTTACTGGGTGACAGACGGGCTGCTTCTGTCTGAGCTTTAGGAAAACATCCCTTCTCCAATTCTAGCCCAGTGGAAAGTCAATACATCATTTCATACAATAAGTTTATAATATTTCCATGATTCCTTTTCCTGGCGTCACATGTTAAATTTGATACAAAATATTTCATTTGGTACAACATAGCTGACAGATATGAGGGTTTGTTGAATAAACAAGTGGAACTAATGATTGCAACTTTATGCCATCATCTGAGAGTGAAAATGTACCATTTTAATCTGAAATCGCAGTAAGTAACAATCATTCTTTTGTTTTAAAGCACATTATCCATTTGTTCTTTTCTTGGAGGAGTTTTACTGTTGTATTCAATTCACCTGCAATTTATGTTACATTCTGCACTGACTGTTTCAAGTCCCAAAGCCAGCCAGCAAATCAAACAGCCTGGCGGATCTGAGCTGAGTGAGAGAAAACTGTTTTGACTTGCCGCCATTCTACCCTGTCCTCCTGTCATTGTGTAATCATACACTGCTCAAAGAAATTAAGGCAACATGTAATTATCACAGTTACCGCCAAGTCAATTACACTCCAAGCATTTTAATCTGTCCAGTTAGGAAGCATAAGCGATTGTGAATAAATGTCACCTGTTTTGGTACAAATGAAAGAGACAGCAGAGGCACTGGAGAGGCAACAGCAAGGCAACCCCCAAAAAGGGAATGGTTTTGCAGGTGGTGGCCGCAGACGATTGCTCAGACCCAACGTCAGACCTTACATTGGTCCCTGGGTTCTTCCAGGTGCAGCGCAATGCACTGCCTCATGTGGCCAGAGTGTGTAGGCAGTTCCTGGATGACGAAGGCTTTAAAGTCCCTTACATTACCCTGACCTGAATCCAATTGAGAACCAATATATTTCGTTCTTCGAGACCCCAAGTGTTCCATAAATTTTTGAGCATTGTTGTTCACTTGTTTTACCAATACACTCCTAAAGCTGGCTGTGTTCTAACCGCAGGTAACTGAAACCATCATCACTATATTTTCTGAGCTGTTTTTTCTGTAACCATTGAGAAAATCCTTTATTAGGTATCAAGGCAATCTTTTTTATTTTGTTTACTTAAAAAGAATGGTGTAATTCAAACTTTTTATTTAGTATACCATTTCAGTAAGTGATAGACTAGTTCAGACAGTGCAGATAACAGGACATTTTCAAGGCCTTATAACTCAGCCAGCGGATGTATGTCTTTTAAAAAACATTCATAACAAAAATCTGCCAACATTATTATTATTCAGCCAATCAGGAGCGGTAATGGTTCTGATCCAATGAGAGTAGGGTGTCACTTAGGGTACTTAAGTGGCTCATATCAGCATCCTTGAAACCACTGTGGTGTTGCATCTGGTCCCAATTCATCAAGCCCTTGCATTTCCATCATTGTTTTTGTTTAACAATTTAAATGATATTTGATGAGGAACCTTATGAATGCATGTATGTTCTGCCTAGCTAAATGGTTACATAATAAACACACAATATTCATATGTTGTCAATCCATCAATCCACTTTTACAAGCACATCATGTTCAACATTCTGGGAAGACAATGTATTCAAATGTCAGAAATCTGTTTCTATCAGGAGTGTGTTTATGGAAATGCGTTTCTGGTTGCTGTCATCTACTCCACCTCGTGTCATCGCAACATGTCATTTGATTATTCATGCGCAAATAGATTGATATTACAATAGATTTTTTTTCTTACTCTGTCTCCAGCCAAGCGTTAATTTTTCCATCTCCTTGAGGAAGACTGAATATTAGTGACAGGTGGTAAATGTTGCAACAAATAAGTGCATAACTTTCAATTTTCTCTGTCAAGTCCTATATAATCTAGAGCTAACAACTCAGACTCTTCTAAAAAGCTTTGATTGCCACAGAGCACAGTAGAGAATTGCTTGTGTGGGTACTTAGATATTGGTTTGACTTTCTTCCCATGTTTGAATGAAACGTTTCTTAAATCTCTTCTCAGCTTTGTCTATTCAAGTAAACATCATACTCTATGTGGTCTGGCCTTCCACATGTGTGACCTCATTCACCTGTATCTAAGGGCAACACATTCACCTGTGTTGTACCCTTCAGAATACATTCCCCTGGCGAATGGAGCTGACCTCAGAGCAAATGCAGATGAGAGTGAGTGTGTTCCAACTAAGGGTCATGACCTTTGGCCTTTACACCCCTTTGGCGCAGGCATGGGGAGTTATTTGTGCATATACGGTTGTTTGTCAGCATAGAAATGTGTTTCTAACTTCTCATCTGCCCTCTCCCGGGGCTTTGACAGTCAGTCACATAGTTGCTAGATCAGTTCAGAGGAGGACCTGACCTTGGTACAAAGTACTGTCCAGTAGTGACACTCCTGCATACCAATTCTGTGATGTTGTGTTTTGAGATCTATATGGCTAACACAATGACTGTGTGACTAGAGGCAGACTGCCATCTGGCATTTTAGACCAGTCTTGCATGTTTTGGGTTTTTACAAAATCATTAATACATACGGAAATTATTCAAAGCCATTCAGTTTACATCTTTTTTTATGTTACAGTCTCATTCTAAAATGTTTGAAACGTTTTTCCCCCATCATCAACATAAACAATACCCCAGCATTTAAAAGCAAGATTATTAGAAATGCTCGCAAGTAATTACATTTTTCAATGATTTTCAAATTTTCCGACATAAGGTCACAAATAAGATCAGTGTTATGGTTGGTTCAAGGACTGGATCAAAATGCAGTTCTGCGGTTTGTTCAATAGGTTTTATTTACCTATGGTTACTGGCTCTTAGCACAGTTCAACACTCTTTCTAAAGAAAGCAGGCAGGTGAGTATATGTACTCAAAGCACCTCAGTGCAGACACATAACAATGAGACAATAACGAACGCAGAGACAAGACACAGGAGGGATTAAATACACAGGCAACGAGCAACAGCTGCCGGGAATCAGGGAGGGATGCGTTCACAGGACATGGGAAACAAGACAAACAGGGACGGTGGTGCCTAGAAGGCCGGCAACGTCGAACGCCGGAGGGCTGCGCGACCAGGGGAGCGGCCACCGCTAGGTGGAGACGTGACAATCAGACGTATTCTGCTTCCATTAATCATCCTTGAGATGTTTTGACAGTACAACTTTCATAGAGTCCCCAAATTGGGAAATTCCATTAATTGAACATGATTTGGAATTGCACACTACCATCTTTTTAGGGTTCCACAGTGGAAAGTGCAGCCTGGAGCTCTGTCAGCGTGTCCACCTGGTTCCTGGTCTCAGGAAGCATGGGTGCGGCAGCATATTGCTTTGGGGATATTTCTAAGTGGGAGGGCCCAGGAGACCTAGTTTGAAAAATGTAAGACATTCACAATGTAAACCTGCTCCAGAGCGCTCAGAACCTCAGACTGGAAGATGGTTCTCCTTCCAGTAGATAAATAACAGGACAGATAAGACAACGTAGGTGTGGCTTTGGGACAAGTCTCTGTATGTCGTGGAGTGGCCGGCCAGAGATCGGTCTTAAACCCGATCAAACATCTCTGTGAAGACAAGAAGCAGCAACGTTCCCAACACAAAAACAGGTGTGCCAGGATTGTTACGTCATACCCAAGAAGATTCTAGGCTGTAATCAATGCCAGAGGTGCTTCCACAAAATACCGGGTAAAGCCGTTTAATACTTGTAAACGTAAATGTAATATTCTCTGGGGGGGGTTTTATGGGGTATTTGTGGAAATAGATGAGGAAATACATCAATGTAATTCATTTTAGCCAAAGGTTGAAATGGAAACAAAATGTGGAAAAAGTTAACTGGTCTGAACGCTTTACAAATTAACTTTAAATGTAGAAAAAGTTAACTGGTCTAAATGCTTTCCAAATTAACTGTAAATGTGCTGGGGGCCGATTTCTGATTTCTCATTCCACCTTGTGTGTGTCCTAGCAGTCACGATAGGAAAATGTCCATGGAAACAGTCAGGGTTTATGTTAAGCCACAACCGGTCTTCGGCTTGATATCGAATAACACGAACAACCCCCTTTTGTGGGTAGTTGTATGTTGACCGGTTGGCCTGACTGCTGAACGGGGTACAGAAACATTGGCTGGTCGGCCAGTCATCAACGCCTGGCACGTAGACCGTTTTGGCTGAAGAGAGAGTGTCATGAACAGGCTCTCTCACAGCAGTAGCAATTAACCAGGCCTGGCGTTGACAAGGAATGGCGGAGGTGTGAATTATCTCTCCATTCAGTCTGTGTAAGACGTCGCCCCTATCGTGCCCAGCACTCTGGGCAAGCTAATCTAGCTTAACATGCTAACCTTTAGCCGCACACTCTGATAATGGGCTTATCGTACATTAGGCTGGCGCTGGCTGAGGGGAGGGGAAATGACTCCAATGGGCCTTAACACAAAAGATTAAGTGGAGTAATGATTGCAGGTGCAATTATGAGTGACATTAGGGTTGATTAGAATTGCCATTTGTAATCCCAGGGATGACAATGTAAACATTTGTAGAGGAGAATGAAGGAGTCGTGATTAATTGCATGATGGATGTATAGGAGAAATTGTTCCGGAATGTTGTGGAACGTTATCACGCAAGGTCGTTCTAAGCAAACCACAACAGTTTTCAAAAGATCGGTAGCCCTTAACAGGGTAGGATGCTGTTGATGACTAAAATAGCACTAGATATGGTTGCGAATTTCCTTACAAGAGACAGATGTAATTTCCTGTAATCAGCACTTCCAAATCAAATCATTGCATTTGCACAATGGGATTAGTCAGAATTGTCAACATCCGTTACCTTAAACAACATTACGACACACATGACTTTTACCTAAGGTGGAATTAGGGAAGCCACTTAACATACAGAATCAGCCCGGTAACATGTTTGATTCCAACTATGTTGATGGTGTATTGATTACAAGGACATGGCCAAATTTTACAGTCCCACGTCTTCAGTGACACAAGCCTCCGATCCAGCCCAGCAGTAGCGAGAGAGGATTACACAGAGGAATAAATAACGTTCAAGTCTCTTCTTGTGTAGCGACAGAAAAAAGGGAGAAAATAGCTCTGCGGACCGGACTGGAAAGAAAAAATGAAAGAAAGGAAAAAGGAGGAGAATGAGAAAGAAGAAGAAGAGTGGAAAATGTGTCTGCTGAAGCGTAAAATTAGCAATTACACTGAGTGTCATCAGTAATAACAATTTCAGTCTGGATCTGGGGGTTAATGTTGAACATTGGGACTGTAAATCAGCTGTTACACCTGTGTTAAATCAGGCGGCGAGGGGGTGCTGTGATACAGAGAACCCTGGCCCAAAACCGGCACCAGCACGCCAATAACATAAGATGGCCCCCATTTGCTAGAAAAGCATTTCAGAGGCAATTTATTTTTTAAGACCCATATGCTGACCCCGGCCGAGATAGTACACATTTGTATGAAATCACACCCGCTGGTGTGCCGGTGTGTGTGCATGGGGATGTGGGTTTATTTGGGGATTTATGGGGAGGGCGGGTGTTTGGTGGAGGCAGAGGGGGTGGATGGGCAAGCGGGGGTAAACACAGTATAACTGATGGAGTCGTAAGGTCAGAGAATGTGTTTTGTTCAACATGGCAGGTAGAGGAATGGATTTAGTTATTTCTTCTCAAACTGAGGAAATGGGATTTGCCATCACTATTACACAATGCGTGGATGTAATCCTTTTTTGTGCGCTTTCTAGTTTGCCTACATGTCGGTGTGTATGTGTGTGTGTGTGTGTGTGTTTGCGTCTGCATGAGTGTGTAGTTTATGGCTGACATATTTTAATAATAATTCATAAAAGCATTCCTGGAAACCAGTTTTTTGTACCCTTTAAAGATTGTATGGGGGCTAAAGAAAATCTGGCATTGGCTTTAACATACGGCTCAATTACCCCACATACAGGTTCCCTCTCTGGTCCTCCTAGGTGGGTGAAATTAAACAGATCCATGGTATTGGTGGATCTTGCCTTCTTCATGTACTGTACGTGGCAGTGACTCATTAAAAACAACCCCATCTGTCCTTGGTTTCCACAGGAAGTGCTTCTATAACGCCGGTGCTTTCATTGATCACCATGATGTCACATCTATCACTGGTGACGTGAATACAAATGAGATGGCCGCACACCCGGTGGCTCGTCCCGTAAATAATTTACTTTTCTTGTTTGATTGAAAACAGAGACGCAACGTTCTTTTCCGGTGGGAGTCCCGTAGGCCAAAGTCTGTGGACACATCCGCCCCGGGTTGAGAGAGGGACATAAATCTTCTTCTAATACTTCTTTATTATGCCTTATCATTAAGCCCGAGGCTATGGTCTGCACAGGGGGCTGTTGCTGTGATCCTGTGACAACGGCCCAGGTCCTGGTAATGATATGGAAATAGCTGGGAAGCATTATGATGTATTAGTTCTCTATTGTCATAGTTCTTTGGAAGAATGGGCCTTGGTTCAAAGACACACACACACACACACACTTAAAAACACAAGCGACAGGCTTATCGCTCTCATCTCTCCAATAATTCTTACCTCATTGCATTTCCATCCAACTCAAATGATAAAAAACGTCTCTTGAACAGTCTGCTTTGGCAATTTGAAGCACAACCCTAACCGTTAATCCTGAATCAACAGTTCTGTGCAAGTGCTAATTATAAAAGCTTTAATTGTACATGTTATTTGCCAAGCATCGCCAAGGGACTGGCTGTTGGGTAACCCTCCATTTTCTGCACCTTTCAACCCCACATATGTAATGCTGTTGATGGGGGGACATGTTGTACTCGGCCTTGGCTGTGATTTACAGCCTTACGACATTCCAGGAATCATAAAATCACAGCCTTCAATATAACCTTGATATCAACTCTGTTGCCCATTCACAATATTAGTGATTTGTTTTGGTAACCACAGCATAATGCTGCTTATACTGTTCCGGAGCGGTAGTCCTGGTTTTCTAAAAACATACTAAAAAAAACATTTGCAAAGCCCAAACATGTATTGTCCCCGCTGGGCCTCCATCTTCTCGTTGTGTAGGCCAGTGTGATCAAGTGGATATGACATATCTGGTATTCCTCCTCGCCCAAAGCAGCCACTATACCAGAACTACCCAAGCAGAGACAATCTATTTGTCTTCTACCGACAACGCGGAATGTCTGTCTCTCTCTGATGTTCCTCATGGAGTGTGGCCTTAAGCTGAGTGGGATGCAGTCTGTCGTTGCTCAACAAAAGACTAACGTCGAACAACATGACCAATGCAACCTGCTGGGCTGACATCACAGTGGATGTGATAAACAAGCAGTTTGGATTGGCTTACTAAGAATTACCTTAACGGTTTAAATGATAATGGTATTAGCAATAATAATTTTGTACAGTTGCTTTTTGTTGCTTTTTATTATGCTAGAATAATATCAAAGTGCATACATTTAAAGGTTAGTGGTGTGATGATCACATAATGAAACCAACCTGTTTAGAATTTGTGGGTACTCCATCTTTGATTGAATCTTAGAGAGCATACTGACTTCCTGGTAAATTTCAATTGTGATGATAACGCTTGTGGTCATGCTCAACCGCACTTTACCTATGAAGCTTCCGACATCACAGCATCTCACAATGCATTCAGGCAGCCCTTGGCAGTTTATACTGACCACCTCAACAGAAATGTGTTGATATACTATGTTTAAATAGGGGAATGGAGTACTTTGTATATGGAATCAATTCCCTGATGGATTGATGGATACATTACAAACTGGTAATGCCAAAGCTTTCAGGTAACTGACAAATGTACCTCACAGTCAACAAGGACAACCCCTCCCATTACCCCAGACTGGGAGATGAGAAGGAACCCACATGGACAACCCCTCCCATTACCCCAGACTGGGAGATGAGAAGGAACCCACATGGACAACCCCTCCCATTACCCCAGACTGGGAGATGAGAAGGAACCCACATGGACA
>JACXGK010013642.1:0-12633 GCA_016801125.1 Novumbra hubbsi
AATGGTACTAGTTATGTGGAATGGTACTAGTTATGTGGAATGGTACTAGTTATGTGGAATGGTACTAGTTATATGGAATGGTACTAGTTATATGGAATGGTACTAGTTATGTGGAATGGTACTAGTTATGTGGAATGGTACTAGTTATGTGGAATGGTACTAGTTATGTGGAATGGTACTAGTTATATGGAATGGTACTAGTTATATGGAATGGTACTAGTTATGTGGAATGGTACTATCACGGTCTCGGGTGAGTGGAACAAATCGCAGACATTTTAAAAGGAAACTGTGAATTTATTTAGACAAAAAACAAAACAAAACACAAACTGTACACGTAAATGAAAGGTGCTGAAATGAACAGCAAAAACGGATAACTAACAAACATAAAACAAACCGTGAATAAACTTACAGACAAACATGTAGAATATCCACAGAAAAATAAACCAAACAAGACAGGACCGTGAAGAATACAAACAATAAACCACACCGAGTGTGGCTAAAACCTAACTTAAGTAGGCTCCTCAATCAGAGGCAACTGGCAACAGCTGTCTCTGACTGAGGAGCCCACAACAGTGGCATAGAGGTGCCTAGAGGCACCCCCACGCCACAACAGTGGCATTAAGGTGCCTAGAGGCACCTCCATGTGTCATGCCCTGACTGCGAGCCCCGAGGCACAGATATGGCCAGGGGCCCCCAGCCAAGGCATGACAGGTACTAGTTATATGGAATGGTATTGGTTATATGGAATGGTACTAGTTATATGGTAGGGTACTAGTTATATGGTAGGGTACTAGTTCTATGGAATGATACAAATTGTATGGAAGGATTATAGTTATATGGAATGGTACTAGATAGATGGTAGGTACTAGTCATATGGAAGGATTCCAGTTATATGGAATGGTACAAGTTATATGGAATGGTACTAGTTGTATGGAAGGGTAATAGTTATATGGAATGGTAATAGCTAAGTGGTAGGGTATTGGTTATGTGGTAGGGTACTAGTTATATGGTAGGGTACTAGTTATTTGGTAGGGTACTAGTTATATGGAATGGTACTAGTTATATGGTAGGGTACTATTAATATGGAAGGGTACTGGTTATATGGATGTAGATTTTTCTTGCGACTGCAGAAATACTAGTTATTATTAGTTAGTTTTTCTGTTTAGGCAGATATTCTGAAAAGGCCACTGCCACTGATCTGAATGTATCTATTTCTCTCAATGACATGGTGGTCATTTCCACTATCGCCCTCACCACTTCAAAACAACACTACTGGTAACCATGGTAACAAGATGCCGGTCTACAATCTTCTGTATGAAGTGATTATATGACAAAGTCAGAGGGCCATGACAGTTTTATCAACAGTGAGATGTGAGGAGCCAAAACAACATAAGGCTGCACAATGAACTTATATTTTGCAATATAAATCTGCAAAAGTGAGTAACCAACATAATGTTGGCTGTGTCATGAATATTTCTTAATTAAAATAAATCAATTTGAGTATCTCTGAAGTCAATGATTCTTTATTACTGATAAATCAATTTGAGTATCTCTGAAGTCAATGATTCTTTATTACTGATAAATCAATTTGAGTATCTCTGAAGTCAATGATTCTTTATTACTGAGCTCATGGGAAAAATCTGAGTTACACAGCTTTATACAACAGATAATAGTTGTCTAGACCACGCCGGCCAAGCTGGTACCACCACTGGACCAGAACCCAGAAAGACCTCCGGCACAGATAATAGTTGTCTAGACCACGCCGGCCAAGCTGGTACCATCACTGGACCAGAACCCAGAAAGACCTCCGGCACAGATAATAGTTGTCTAGACAGCTGTGGCCAAAACTTTTGAGAATGACACAAGTATTGATTACACAAAGTTTGCTGCTGCTGTGTTTTTAGATATTTTTGTCAGGTGTAACTATGGTATACTGTTATAAGTATAATTACAAGCATTTCATAAGTGTCAAAGACTATTATTGACAATTACATTAAATTATTGCAAAGAGTCAATATTTGCATTGTTGACATTTCTTCATCAAGACCTCTGCAATTCGCCCTGGTATGCTGTCAATTAATTTCTGGGCCACATTCTGACTGATGGCAGCCCATTCTTGCATAATCAATGCTTGGAGTTTGTCAGAATTTGGGTGTTTTAGTTTGAGGATTGACCAACAGTTCTCAATGGCATCAAGGTCTGGCGAGTTTCCTGGGCCTTGGATCCAAGATATTGTTGTTTTGTTCCCTGAGACACTTAGTTATCACTTTTGCCTTAGGGGAAGGTGCTCCATGCTGGAAAAGGCATTGTTCATCACCAAACTGTTATTGGATAGTTGGGAGAAGTTGCTCTCTGAGGATGTTTTGGTACCATTTGTTATTTATGGCTGTGTTCAAGTGTGTCCACTCCCTTGGCTGAGAAGCAACCCCACACATGAATGGTGTCAGGATGCTTTACTGTTGGGATGACACAGGATTAATGGTAGTGTAGAGGATAAATTGTATTATGCCAATCCATAGGCCCTATTGATCAATGCATAATTTGTTATTTGCATAAGTTCAATGTGCCTATATATGTGTGTAAACATTGGTTAGGTCATCCATTTTGTATATCGATTACACCGTCCATTTTATATTTTTTACGTGGCATTGAGAGAATGAATGAGCCTTTGTTCTCTCTAAAGCTTGACTTGAGTAAATTTTACCTCGAATAAAGATGTTATCAATGCTAATGTTTTTTCTAAAACATTTCTGACATTTTCATAGTGAGCATCAGCCATTGCCCATCCAGTCCTTATCATGGTTCCTCTGCATATGTGATGAAAAGACCTGCTGGATTCCACTGCCGAGGAAATGTAGATTAGCACATTAGCCATTTCAGTAGGGTGATATTTGACAGGAGTACAATTTTTAACAAAAGTTTACAATCCCAGAATGCATTTTTAATCATTGACACACTAGAAGTTGTATGGATGCAAGTGAAATTGATTTTCTCTAAAGACATGATTGGAGTGCATCTCAAATACAGTAAATTACTGATAATGCTGAAAGTTCTGTGAGGTACATAATGACAACGTGGACTTGACAGTGAAAAATTTATGTGAAAGAAATATGCTGCAAATTTGAATGTTTATTGACTTTTGAACAATGAATATTGTCTTGAGTAGTCTTTTTTTCTAGGACCAAAGTTCCTTTTTAACGGGCATTCTGTGGAGGAGAGAGGATCAATTTAAACAATGAACAGAAACTATCACCAATTCTAATATATATATACAGTATACAATTGATATACTGCTACTTAGGTATGCCTTTTATAAAAATGCCTTAACAAACGGTTAAAGAAATAAAACAGTGCAATTTTCCTGTCCTCTTAGACTACAAACTTTGTTTATCCAGTTGATGTAGGCAGACACACGGGTGAAGATGGTGGGCTTCTGGAAGGTGTTGCATTTGACACCGTTTCCAAAGCTGGTCACTCCATGGACAAAGTACTTTCCCCTAATCCAGCAGTTCAGAGGGCCACCAGAGTCACCCTACAGGAGACAGGAAGAGAGTTAGTGAAAAAATCAGTAAAAGAGAGAGAGAGAGTGAAAGAGAGGAAGTGTGTAGTACATCTGAGTCTTGTCACATGTTATGTAAAGTGTCAACAGTTGAGGGAGTTTAGGCTTCCCTCAATAGAGACCTTCATCGTGACTCAGATACCAATATCAATATGCAATAGTAGAAACCATGAATGGTATTTAGATATTTCAAAATGTATAATTATAAATTGTCTCTTGACAACAATATGATAATACATGTCTCAATATTAAATCCTAACAGATTTGTTTACCACCCCCAAAACCATGACTCTTTGGTATTTAGATATTTTAAAATTCAATTCCTACAAAATTCCTGTGAAAACAGATTTTTACCAAACTAATGTCAATCAATTAAAAATATATAGTGTAAAATTTGTATTTGCATAAATATTTACCCCCTTGAAAGTGACTGACCTAGTCAAGTGATGTCAGTATAAAAACACCTGTGTCTGGGAGGTCCAGTCTCTGGTTCATCAGTATTCCTACTACAATGTCAACATGAAGACAAAAGAACACTCCAAGCAACTCAGAGAAAAGATAATTGAAAAGTATAAGTCAGGAGATGGCTACAAAAAGATTTCCAACTCACTGGACATCCCACGGAGTTCAGTTAAATCCATCATTAAGAAATGGAAGGAGTGTAGCACTTGTTTAAATCTGCCTAGAGCTGGCCGTCCTCACAAACTGAGTGAACGGGCAAGAAGAAGACTGGTGAGGGAGGCCTCCAAGACACCTACGGCACTCTGAAGGAGTTAAAAGCTTCAGTGGCTCAGATGGGAGAGACTGTACATACAACAACTGTTGCCCGGGTTCTTCACCAGTCAAAGCTGTATGGGAGAGTGGCAAAGAGAAAGCCACTGTTGAAAAAAGCTCATATGAAATCTTGCCTGGAATTTGTCCAAAGGCATGTGGGAAACTCCAAGGTCAATTGGAAGAAGGTTCTTTGGTCACCAAACACTGCACATCACCACAAACACACCATCTTCACCATGAAGCATGGTGGTGGCAGCATCATGCTCTGGGGATGCTTCCCAGCAGCAGGCCCTGGAAGGCTTGTAAAGGTAGAGGGGAACATGAATGCAGAAAAATATCGCCAAATCCTGGAGGATAATCTGACTCAGTCTGCAAGAGAACTACGACTCTACGCAATCATCTACTTTACCTGATATATTTTTAATTAATTTATATTATTTTGTAAAAATCTGTTTTCACTTTGATATTAAAGTCATTGTTTTGGAAAATTCCTGTAAAAAAAACAAAATAATATAATGACCATGATTTCAAGTATAAAAACAACAAAGGGGTAAAACATCCAAGGGTGGTACATACATTTTATAGGCATTGTATATTATAAATTGCCTCTCACCTACAATATGAAAATGCATTATTTTAAGACTAAATATAAAATTCTAACTGATTTGTTTACTACCCCAAAACCCTGACCTTAGATATTTAAAAACGTATAATATAAATGGTCTCTTGCCTAAAAAAGTTAGGTTCTACCAACCCCAATGTTCAACACAGTCATTCCACTACCCTGATTGGTCTGTCGTCCACTAATTAATGTCTTTATTTAACACAGTAATTCCACAACACTGATTGGTCTGTCATCCCCTAAATAGTGGCTATATTTAACACAGTCATTACACTACACTGCTTGGTCTGTCGTCCACTAATTAATGGCTTTATTTAACACAGTCATTCCACTACACTGATTGGTCTGTTGTACCCGAATTAGGGGCTATATTTAACACTGTCATTCCACTTAATTGATTGGTCTGTTGTTCCCTAATTAGGGGCTATATTTAACACTGTCAGTCCACTTAATTGATTGGTCTGTTGTTCCCTAATTTGGGGCTATATTTAACACTGTCATTCCACTACACTGGTCTTACATGGCAACCAGAGTTGGATTCTCCACCACCGGCACAGATCATGGTTGGTTTAACAGTAGATCCCCACCAGTCAGGCTTGGAGCAGGTCTGGTGATTGACGGTGGGCAGCAGAGCCTGCTTCAGGAGCATGGATCCAGGACCACCAGCTATAGGAGGTATAAAACATAATATGAAGGATAACAAGATGGAAAACATACAGCTAGATGCACACATGAAAAATAGAGACACAAATATAAATATTAATTTCCTTTTACCCGAAATCGTTATAGTTACTGTGAGCTACTTGAATAACTCACTGATGGTGGATCCCCATCCGGTGATGTAACAGGGGTTGTTGTTGGGCAGGATCTGACCAGAGGGAGGGAGAGCAGCCAGCTGGACAGCAGAGTTCAGGGTGGCCTCAGTGGATAGACGGATCAGGGCAATGTCAAACCTGAGAGTTAGTTAAGGATAATTTCCATACCTGAGGTTTAGATGAGGACAATATCATACCTTAGGGGTTAATGGACTGTGCACAATATCACAGTTAATGAAGGAATGATGTGAAGTAATCAACATCCGATATTCTAACATAACTGTTGTTCACCTGCATGTTATAGTTGTTGAAGTTGTTATATGATTGGTAAATTATCATAAACAAATTTAAAGATTTTAGGGAACTGTCAATAGTCACATTTGTACTTGAACATACTTTGATTCCAGAAAGTGTTCCATACCCTGCACTGAGGTCTTCTTTGTTCCACCGTGGGTGGGAGATGACCCTGCTGATAGCCTTGATCTGCTCTTTTCCATCTTCTCTCTCCAGGTTGTGTGCTCCAAGAACCACACGATGGGTCACGCGGTTAGTCACTGTTCTACAGATACACACACACATGTTTAAAGTCCATGTTATTTGTGTGTCATGTTGTTTTGTATATGTCCGATGCCATTACAACAGATTTACTTTAAAAATATAGTTATGTCTCTTGTTCTACCTGTCAAAACAGTGGGCGGCTGTCATAACCCATCCCGGGCTGATCAGAGAACCTCCACAGATGTGGAAGAAGGATGTTCCAGACTGTACCTGGAGAGACACCTGAGGAGAGGAGATTGTTATAGAGGCGAGGGTGTTAACAATGAGGTCTTAGTAGTGCCTGAGATTCTGATCACTTAACTTTTTTACGTACAGGATTTTAAATCTGAACAAGTAACCATAGTCAAATTGTACCCATTATAACTAGCACAATTTCAGGATATGAGGGACTAAAAGAAAAGAATGTCTTACCTGCCAGGGCCAGGAGTGGGGCCTGGCAACCTCACCACCTATAACTCTGGTGTGAGGTACATCTTCTAGGTATCTGGGCTGGAGCACCAGATCCTCAGTTAATACTTCACAGGATACAGACAGACAAAATACACAATTAAAACAAGACATCAGTTTAAATCAGATCCTTACAGATTTCCATATTTTACACCTTAAAGAGCGCCAATGTCAGAAAGAACAAAAATATCAAATAAATAAAATAAAATTAGAATAAAAATATTTTGTAGAAAATAGACTGTATGAGAGAAAACCAGATAATAAAGAGATTTTGTTCAAGGCATTGTCTGGTTCAGAGGTAGAAAGATAAAAACAAAGTCAAAGCGCATGTATTTTTACCCAGGGTTGCAAGAACACACAACAGGATGAACTTCAGCATGTCTTCAGTCTGTAGCCCGTACTGAGGCCGCACTCTTGTTCCTCTTTTATACCCTCAGGATTTGAGAAACACCACCTGACCCTCTGTTATAATATTAATGTTCAAAATGTGTTATGGTAAAGTTTATTTTTACAAGGTTTTTAATGGAAGATATTTCCATTCTTCTCAGCCCTGTTTCCAAAACTTATATTAAGGGTATTTTTAAATGGCTATTACATTATTGAGTAACTTACTTCTGTTACTCTTATTCAGTCCTGTTACCCTTCATATGAGTAACAGGATTGAAAGTATCAGGACTGAGTTTTTAGCAAAATATTCTCAAATACTTGAAATGTAGCCATGTGGCATCAATAATAATATCATGAGAACACTTAGCACCTTCAAGCGGTAGATCAAAACAATCTTTACAAAAAAAACATAAAAACATCTAAGAAATAATTTAAGAAACAGGACTGAACTTTGAGATTGAAATTCTCAGTGAAATCTAAAAAATTATAATAAAATACCAAAAATATAGACCTTTTTCCCATAAAGAGACTCAAATGGTGCTTTTGTGACTTGTGGAATGTCCCACATTCTACAGGGGAATGCGTCAGGATAACAAGACTGAGTGAAAACCTAGGGACACAGCAATTGTTTTTACTTTAGCTAGCATATTATGAATTTCCAAAGAGAAAATGTTTTTTATGTCTAAATTGCAAATACAGTCACACAATAAAGCAAAAAAAATACAATAAAAAAAATCATCTGAATGCGTCTTAATATTTGGTTAAAAAACAATACATAATAATATTTCTGAACTTTAGATGGGTCAGGTGGTGTTTCATTAACCCTTAAAGGTCTTAGGCCTTCTTGGGATTTAAAATCCTTGATTTGACCTCTTAGGAGGTCATGCTTTATAGTGAAATGATGTCCTTTATATTGTGGATTCTGAAAAACTTTAACTAGAAGAAGGATGAATAGATAACATTGTTTGAGAAGCTTCCATGTATTTATTGGTGAAATTGTGTGAATAAACATAAAAAGGTATGTTGACATGTAGTTGTATTTATTGACAGCTAGACTGTTTACATCACACTTGGATATCCTCAGGGGTTCAGTAAGTTGTTTATTGTATAACAAATATAACAGAATAAACAGAAAATCTAATATTTTCTGAATTCTTTCTTTTAATAACTGTAAAATATCAACCAGAATTGTCATTTTGGGGTCCCTGTATCAGTGTGGTGGAACACTTTATACAAAAAAACAAGAATTGTTTTGATTCTGGGCCTAAATGTGCCACCTCTGAAATAATCTGTATTTTTTTTTATGAAATCTTGAAATACTGTGCGTTTGTGGTCGTGATTCGGAAGGCTCCTACTTTACAGAAATACACAAATGTCAAGTCATTCTTCGCAGCAGACTGTCCAATACAATGTGGAAAATGTAAGCTTATAACTTTAACCAGTTCAGAGATATGAATAGAAATGTAACAGGTGCGCTTTTTGACGCTTAAACATGTGTCATTAAATACATTGCTGAAAAAAGATGAATAATGAAGTTTAATTTTGAAAAGTTACAACTTGCAATTGGAAATGTTTCATACCTATCTTTTAAACTACCGAACCCAAATACATCACTGTGGGTACAATTTGGAACCATTCCATGCCTAGCTTTAAAACTACAAAACCCAAATACGTCACTGTGGGTACAATTTGGAACCATTCCATACCTAGCTTTTGAACTACAAAACCCAAATACGTCACTGTGGGTACAATTTGGAACCATTCCATACCTAGCTTTTGAACTACAGAACCCAAATACGTCACTGTAGGTACAATTTGGAAACATTGCATACCTAGCTTTCCAACTACAACTGACATTTCCAAAACAATAATTATTAACAAGCTTACATTTTACATCACTAATAATCATCATAAACATAGATGGTCAAATAATTACTCGGTACAAGAAGATATATTTTTATAAAATAAATTACAAAAAGAAAATAACAGCAGACATGCATCAAAACGTGCATCTAATAAAGCATATTTAAAAATAACCTTAACAAAGATGCTAAACAAAGTGTTGTACAAAGTTGTGCACCAATCAAATACAACATTTCACAGTATAAATATAAACACAAAAAGGAACAGTAACACAAGATTGACCCTAAACTGAATCAAATAAATATGTTTTAAGACGAGACTTAAATGTCACAGTGGTGGGAGATGACCCATTAATAATGGGCAGTTAATTCCACAGTCTAGGGCCACAACTGAAAAGGTTTTCATGTGGAATGTCTAAGGAGCAGGTTAGACAATTTAAGTGTCCTGGGAGGGTGATGCTATGTAAGCAGATCAGAAATATACAATAGAGCCAATCCATGTAAAGCCTTAAAAACAAGTAGCAACACCTTAAAATGTATTTGGTATTTGACTGGTAACCAGCGAAGTGAGCCCAAAATAGGGGAGGTATGGTCCCTCTTCCTGGTCCCTGACAACAAACTACCACTCTTTGAGCACACGGTCGGGAATGCCGCCAGAGCCTTCCTCACCATCATGTCAGCAGGGGCCATGCAGATAGCCTTCTCTGTGGGGGCTAGGGGGACCCTCACTGTAGGAGGGTCATTTGGTGCATCAAAACGTACATAGAAGTTGTTTAACGTGTCAGGGAAGGAGTGTGTGGGAATTTTAAAGTCCGTAAGGACCTGAATGCACTGCATGTCATTGCTGTCAAAGAAATGTGTACATTTATTTCACCATACTGGGGCAGGATATCATTAACCTTTCATTCCTGGAATAAACACAACTAGACTACACATACCATACACTTGCCTTGTGAAACAGTATGTGTGGTTACAATGTGTGTGCAATTCTGGTTGAGTTTGGAAAATACTACAACATTTTGTGAAACCTCTGTCAGCCTTATGCAATAGTCATGTGTGAAGACAAGATAGGGCCAGCTCCTATGTATTTTTCTACAGTCTAATTGTGGCAAAACAGACTTTATTAGCATTATTAACAATGTAGTTGAAGTCACACAGAATGATGATTAAATTGCTAGCTAGTTTTAATGAGCTTGACCCTCATCCACAGCAACATTCTTCCACCTTGCCAAAGTTCAACCATTTAACGCAAACATAACATTGTATTCCAGCTTGTCTGTTATTTTCCCATGTATGTTAATATTACCCTCACCTGTGTTCCTGATCACTCTCCCTATTTACTTACAAACACATGTATGTTATTATTACCCTCACCTGTGTTCCCGATCACTGACCCTATTTAATTACAGACACCTGGTTATTATTACCTTCACCTGTGTTGTATGTTATTTTTACCATTACCCGTGTTCCAGATAACTCAGGACAGACACCTATATGTAGTTATTACCCTCACCTGTGTTGTATGTTATTTTTACCATTACCTGTGTTCCAGATAACTCAGGACAGACACCTGTATGTAGTTATTACCCTCACCTATGTTGTATGTTATTTTTACCATTACCCGTGTTCCAGATAACTCAGGACAGACACCTGTATGTAGTTGTTACCCTCACCTGTGTTGTATGTTATTTTTACCATTACCCGTGTTCCAGATAACTCAGGACAGACACCTGTATGTAGTTATTACCTTTACCTGTGTTGTATGTTATTTTTACCATTACCTGTGTTCCAGATAACTCAGGACAGACACCTGTATGTAGTTATTACCCTCACCTATGTTGTATGTTATTTTTACCATTACCCGTGTTCCAGATAACTCAGGACAGACACCTGTATGTAGTTGTTACCCTCACCTGTGTTGTATGTTATTTTTACAATTACCTGTGTTCCAGATAATTACAAACAGACACCTGTATGTAGTTATTACCCTCAGTTGTGTTCCTGATAAGCATCTCTATTTTTGTTTCTGTTTTGTTATGTTGTTGTTCTTTATATTAAAAGTCCTTTGTTCTCCACGCCTCAACTTTAGAAAAATTATAGTATAAAAATGGTTCTTCCTACACTCTTGAGGTTCTTTAAATAACACTAACCCTTATAAAGAAATTTTCAGTTAAGTTGGGTAATTGATTAGTCATGAAAAGCTTCCTGAAATGTGCGGAAGCCTGCAAATATTTCCCTTTATAGCATGCAGCATGTTGGACCTTAATTTCTAGTGATGATTCTTCTGTATAAAATTACAAAAATGGATTGTGTTCAAGATATTCTATCTTAGTTCAAAAGCAGGATGTGATTGGGTGAAAATGTTAAATAATCCCACCCATTAAAGGATGCCAATTGGAATAACAAGCCTCTAAAATATCACTTGCCCAATCTTGTGGCTTGTAAATATGATGCCTGCCACCACCGTTGTATTAAACAGTGTGTATGTGTGGTAACACTTTTTACGCAAAGACTATAGTAAAGTTCCAGGGAAATTGCAACACACTTCGTGAAACCTCCATTGGCCTTTTTTCACAAAGAAACTGGTGTTTAAACACCAGATAAGTTCCCATGTGAAATTAATGATAATAATTTCATTAATTATAGTTTTTCCGCCTTTCAAGACACTGATATACATCTTACCTGAGAAATGGGCATACAAAAAATTATGTTTAATACAAAAAGACAACAAGATTAGTGCATATATCAGAGAACCAGATAAAAATGAGAGATAATACGGGGAGGGAATGATGGGAAGAGGATATGAATGCTGTCTAAAGGTTAAAAAGAATGATGGGAAGAGGATATGAATGCTGTCTAAAGGTTTAAAAAGAATGATGGGAAGAGGATATGAATGCTGTCTTAAGGTTTAAAAAGAATGATGGGAATGGCATGAAATAATGGTTGTTTAGGGACTGAAGAGGAGTTAACAACTAGAGGATATGCAACCTGAAGGAGCTGGGTTTTGAACAGTGTTTTGAATGTTGATTGTGTCTGCATGGCATATGTGTTGGGGGAGTGAGTTCCAGGGCCTGGGGGTCAGGCAGCTGAAGGGCCAATTGAGGAGAGGCAGAATTGGGGTGTCACTAGGAGACCAGCAGAGCCGGAGCAGAAGGAGGGGGCATAGATCAGGGGAAGGTCTGAGAGGTACATCGGAGCCAGATTGTGGTGGGCTTTGCCTGTCAGGAGAATTTTGAACTTGTGGTGTTGGACAGCTAGCCAGTGCAGTTTGATGAGGATTGGTGTACATGCTCTATAAGTAATCTAGGCGGGGCTAAAGTATGATCTTTGTTGTAAGTAGGAAAGGTGAGATTTTGAATTTTATCGACATGGATAAAAATATCACCAGCAGTACATTGGGAGACCTGGCACACAGAGATGTCAATACCGATGATGGTTTTGGTGGTCAATAAACAGTTCAGAAGATCAATGGTGTGGGACCAGAGAAAGACAGATGGTTTTGGTGGTCAATAAACAGTTCAGAAGATCAATGGTGTGGGACCAGAGAAAGACAGATGGTTTTGGTGGTCAATAAACAGTTCAGAAGATCAATGGTGTGGGACCAGAGAA
>JACXGK010013644.1:0-12647 GCA_016801125.1 Novumbra hubbsi
GCTGTTCCATTGTCAGGGTTACCCCAACGGCCTTGTACTGTGGCTATGTCTCGGCTGTTCCATTGTCGGGGTTACCCCAACGGCCTTGTACTGTGGCTATGTCTCGGCTGTTCCATTGTCGGGGTTACCCCAACGGCCTTGTACTGTGGCTATGTCTCGGCTGTTCCATTGTCGGGGTTACCCCAACGGCCTTGTACTGTGGCTATGTCTCGGCTGTTCCATTGTCGGGGTTACCCCCACAGTCCTTTTACATAGAGGCCCGGGAGAGAAGAGGTGCTTTCATTTACATAACCATTTGCATGACAAAATGACGAAGGGTTGTGGGCTTGTATCGAGGGACGTGTGCTCATGGCGACTTCACCGGCTTGGCTCTTCCTTCGTATCAATCACACTCAACTCAATAACACCCGGAGGCGTGGAGACATGATGTGTGCCGAGAAACTCATCCAGCATCCGGCAGAAATGACTTACCCGCCAATACAACTCAGTCCAATCTCGTCACAGGTCCAGCAATGGTTTTACTAAATGTCTTCAGGAAACGTTGCACTGGGTTTTCATATCAGCACCATCTGCTTCTAAACACATTGTAGGTGAATCTGACATTACCAAACGGGAAATATTTAACAAAGCGCATTTAAACATATGTTTTCGTTGTGAACGAGCAGCGAACATGATGCGTCAGCCCCTAATGTTACTCTGATGGTGGAGGAAGTTGTTTTTAAAAAAGTATCTTGGGAATATTCACACAACAGGTCAACACAACAGGCACTTACACGCAGCACACACACAAACACACACACCTCTGAGGTAGATCTTTATTTACTCCCCTGCCACAGTTAATAATAGATAAAAGCTATATGTAATAATCAATGTGACAGCTTTTGTACAACTCTCACTCTGTGCTGTGTGTGTGTGACACACCAGGAGGACTGAGAATTGACACTCCTCAATTCAAGAAATGGATACAGATAGAAAGAGACGTGCTTACACATAAAAGAACAAGGAAACAACGACACAGCCACACAGCCAAAAAGGAATTCATGACATTATCTTTAGATTTTTCAACACATTGCACTGTCCTTAAGAACCAGCCACAACCACTCAACACAAAACGGTTGAGAGAGTTCCTGCTTAAGCAAATCAAGCTCACAAGCTAGCAGAATCACTTTTATTGCGCTAGCCAACTTTCCTGAAAGGCACCAACTTGCGCTCAGCGTCATCCTTCTGAAATGACGTGGGAGCGTTTGACACGGGGGATTTTCACCGTAGGTGATAGAAGCGCTGAAACTGGTTCCAACGTGCCCCTGTGTGACCCACCTGACTAAGTTGTCCTCATCTAGGAACATGATTTGTCGGCAAGGGCGAAGAATTTGAGAGGTGGGGCGTAAGGGAGAAAGGAGGGTGGGGCTTAGGCAGGCGTGTCCTGTCAGTAGGGGCTACGTGCTAAATGTTGTGCTGGAATGTAGACCGGAGAAACAGCGCATAGGATACAGTCGTTCCTCCATTCTTACCGCCTTGTCTTTATTCCTCTTTATTCCTCCCTTCCTTTGTTCCTCCCTCAGCATTACACCCACTCTCCATCCCTTTTCATCTCTTTCATCCTTACCTCTATCCTCTATCCTCTTCATGATTTCAATCTCTGGGATCTTTCAGTCTTTCATCATCCTGTTTTCTTTTTTTTAGATCTCTGTGAGTTTCTTTTCGTCGTATCCATTGCCGACGCAGTGGGGGAAACAGGCAGCGGCAGGCCCTCAGCGACATCCACATATCAAGGGAGACATTAAAATCCCAAAATGGATGGGGACTCGTTTTTACAATCTCTCTTCAAGAGCAGAGGAGCGTTGAACAAATGAGAAACAGCTGCTGTGAAATGAAAAAGAGTAAAGCTAACCTGAACTCATCTCTCCCACAGAGTCTCCTTATATCACACACACAGAGGGGAAGTAAACCCTATAACAAACTGGATTCACTGCACGCCATCTCAGTGATTCTAGTGATTCGGTAGCCCTCAGATCCCTGCTTGGTACTAGACGCCGCAGGAAGCTTCTAGCCCCTCGCTTTAACATATGCGCTTTATTTCAGAATACTTCGCCTAAAAAAGTGCTTCAGTTATCCCGAATGAAAAATCTAAGCAGGGCAGAACCTGGGGTCTGTCTGAGGGTGGAGATGCCATCGGCCTGGGGTCTGTCTGAGGGTGGAGATGCCATCGGCAGGGCAGAACCTGGGGTCTGTCTCAGGGTGGAGATGCCCTCGGCAGGGCAGAACCTGGGGTCTGTCTCAGGGTGGAGATGCCCTCGGCAGGGCAGAACCTGGGGTCTGTCTCAGGGTGGAGATGCCCTCGGGAGGGCAGAACCTGGGGTCTGTCTGAGGGTGGAGATGCCCTCTGGGGTGCCCTTGGTAAAATCCAAGGTGGTTGTTATTTGAGAGTTCAAGCTAGATAATGGACAGCCAGATGGAACAGAGGAGAGACAAATCAACCCCCCAAAAATGTTTTGTGTTCCTGTGTTCAAGTAAGTTGCTCCGCTCGGTGAAATGCTTTTTCTATTACTGTAGCAGTTTCCTTCTCTCTGTGCCCACACACACTGTGTTCCAATTCCAATTAGCACCCGATTCCCTAGACCGTGGAGGCCCCTATCCAATGTATTGCACTACATAGGGCGTAGGGTGCTAATTGGAACCCCTCCTACTCTCTCAGTGCTCAGTACAATGGCGAGATGTATTCATAGTGGCGGGAAAAGGTGTCCGTGCCTGAATGACCTTAGGAGCGTCGTTCCGCCTTTCCATGGCCAGGAGAGAGACAACAAACACATAACAGAAGTTGTTTGTTTTTCATTCTGCCGCAGTAATCAAATGGCTACACGTCAGGCAGCTCCTGGCGCTCCTGGCGCTCCTGGTGCTCCTGGTGCTCCTGGCGCTCCTGGTGCTCCTGGTGCTCCTGGCGCTCCTGGTGCTCCTGGTGCTCCTGGCGCTCCTGGCGCTCCTGGTGCTCCTTGCGCTCCTGGCGCTCCTGGTGCTCCTGGCGCTCCTGGCGCTCTTGGTGCTCCTGGCGCTCCTGGTGCTCCTGGCGCTCCTCTGTAGGTGCTGTTTATTTTTGTGGACCAGAACCTCCACCTGCGGTATGTAGAATAGTTCTGTGCGATTGGTTTGGTGTTGAGACCCGGGGCACAGGTTGGGAAACCGGTTCCACCACACCTGAGGAGGACATACATGCAACACACAAAACCTTCCGATGAACATATTCCAACCACTCCTAGTTTACTTTTCAGTTGAATGAGAGGAAAATAAACCTAAAAATAAGACAAAGAATGAAATGCCAGTTCCAAGATATCTACTGAGGATCAATCAGTGTTGGGGTCTAGATAAATGCATGTTGTATTTTGCTATGGGTTAAATATGTTAATAACCAATGGCTTCCTACTCCTATGCAGATTATAACACATTAGAGCACATATATTCTTGCAAGAACAAAATAAATGTCGGTTTAGAGCCAGTGATCACGCAGTAACATGCTGAGGTCTATAAACCTGTTCTGTTCCCCCACTGGAGATGTCCAAAAATAAATACATTTATGATTTCCAGCGATTCCAGTTCATTCAATATCTCTTGATTGTAAATAATTTAAATTGGAATAATCTATTACAGATTGTGCTTTCACATATGCAGAATATCATATCAGATTATAACCTGTTATTTCCCTGATCAAACAATGTCTACTCCCATGCATATTATAACACGTTATTTCCCTGATCAAACAATGCCTAATCCCATGCAGATTATAACCTGTTATTTCCCTGATCAAACAATGTCTACTCCCATGCATATTATAACACGTTATTTCCCTGATCAAACAATGCCTAATCCCATGCAGATTATAACCTGTTATTTCCCTGATCAAACAATGTCTACCCCCATGCAGATTATACCACGTTATTCCCTGATCAAACAATGTCTACCCCATGCAGATTATAACCTGTTATTTCCCTGATCAAACAATGTCTACCCCCATGCAGATTATACCATGTTATTCCCTGATCAAACAATGTCTACCCCCATGCAGATTATAACACGTTATTCCCTGATCAAACAATGTCTACCCCCATGCAGATTATAACACGTTATTTCCTGATCAAACAATGCCTACTCCCATGCAGATTATAACACGTTATTCCCTGATCAAACAATGTCTACCCCCATGCAGATTATAACACGTTATTCCCTGATCAAACAATGCCTACTCTGCCTGTACAATTTTTTGCTGATCATAAAGGAGCGTTTTGCCCATTGGTCTAAAACACTGTTGAAGAAGAAACACAGCTCTCGTGGAATTGCATGCCTTCATTAGCAGCCTAGTACAAAGGGCTATTAGCCTGTGAAAAATACTCTCCATATGCTCCCGTTGAAAACGGTCTGTTGTTTACATTTTTGCTGGTGACACTTTGATATCTCCATGATTTCTGACGCTGAAGTCTGTTAAAAGTTTTAACATAATGTGTCCATTTGGCCTACCAAATAAAAAGTTTTGAATCAGCACAAATTAGATTGAGCAATAAAAAAACACTATTGTGGTCTTGGGAAATTTAATTAGTTTGTGACGATATGCAGAGCTAAACATTAAGGAGGAGTTTATAAGATGGGGCTACACTCCTAAAACTCTAAGCGTCTGGTTTGCCGTAGCTCTGTTTTTCACTGGCTGTCCATCGGCTCTCCAAAGCAAGGATTCAAAGCTACTCTAGTTCAGGCCACAAGTCTTTTACCGATTGGTTACAGCAATTTTCAAGGATGGTATTGTGATGAACAACTTTATATGACTGTTATTAGAAAAGATCACTAAATATGATTATTGTTGTGATGAAGGACAGTCAAATATGATATATAATTAATGTTATAACTGTTACTGCGTTGAACAGGGATTTAGTACTGTTAATGTGAAGGACAGGTATTTATGACTGGCACTGTGAAGGACAGAGATGTACAACTGTTACTGTGAAGGACAGAGATGTAAGATTGTTACTGTGAAGGATGGATTTTTGACTGTTACTGTGAAGGACAGAGATGTATGACTGTTTCTGTGAAGGACAGGGATAAACGGCTCTGTGAATTTCAGTGATGTACTTTGTGACTGTGACTTTTGTTATGGTCAGTTAAATGTGAATGACAATGTGATAGGCAATAGGCAGTGATGGATGGGCTATGACAAAATCTGTGTATTGCGTTAGCCACATTTAGTTGTAATAACTTTCTGCTATTTATAACAATTCATACAGTAATACTGGGTCTCTGCAGATTCCAAGTGCATATTGCCATCATAATAGGAAGTCATAATGCTGTGATAAATTATATGGGTTCTTAAAAAAATTGGAACAATTTGATGAGGCCTCTTTTGCCCGTTGCATGAACCAGACTTCAAACACATATCTCCTTTCCTTTTAAGTAACAGTCAAATTAACAGACACAACTTTAATCCCCAATAATCTCTTTCCTCCTGTGGGGAGGAAGGACGAGTGTTTCCAAAATGGCAGCCCAAATCTTGTGTAGTGTACTTAAGAACCTGGTCGGTATCAGTGCACTATTAAACCATTATGGGGTGTAGTTTGAGACTGATGCAGGATATGAGGAACTGACATCACGTGGATATATAGTAAAAGGTGTTAGGTTTTAATGATATATTGCCAGAGTCAGACAGGACTGAGGAACCATCAACATCGTGGATGCATGTTAGATTTTAGGGAACCACACACACAGATATACAGTGACAGATCAGTTTGGACACATCTACTCATTTTTTCTTTATTTTTATTATTTTCCACATTGAGGAGTAATAGTGAAGACAAGAAACCATAAAATAGCACATTGCTCAAAAAATGTATAGTAGAAAAAATAATCTGGTCTTGATGAACAAAATATATTTAAGATCGAATCCCTAACTGTACATCGCAAAATTCTGTGGGGCTATTTGGTGGCATAGAATGGACCGATAATGGATACATAACGTCTCTGAGGTTCTCTATGGATTCAGTCTGGGGAGCGTGAGGGCCAGTCAATGGATTCAGTCTGGGGAGCGTGAGGGCCAGTCAATGGATTCAGTCTGGGGAGCGTGAGGGCCAGTCAATGGATTCAGGTCTGGGGAGCGTGAGGGCCAGTCAATGGTTTCAGGTCTGGGGAGCGTGAGGGCCAGTCAATGGATTCAGTCTGGGGAACGAAGGGCCAGTCAATGGATTCAGGTCTGGGGAACGGAGGGCCAGTCAATGGATTCAGTCTGGGGAACGGAGGGCCAGTCAATGGATTCAGGTCTGGGGAACGGAGGGCCAATCAATTGGTTCAGTCTGGGTAGCGTGAGGCCAGTCAATGGATTCAGTCTGGGGAGCTTTGTCATCCCGGAACGCCTACACATTCTGGTCACATGAGACCGAGCATTGTCCTGTACCTGGAGGAACCCAGGGCCCACTGCACCAGCGTAAGGTCTGACAATGGGTCTCAGGATTTCATCCCAGTACCTAAGAGCAGTCAAGGTACTGTTCGCTAGCACCTGTAGGTCTGACCCTCAAAGTATTTGCCTCCCCATACCATCAGTGACCCACCGCCAAACCGGTCACGCTGGATGATGTTTTAGGCAGCATAACGTTCACCACTGCGTCTCCAGACTCTTTCACATCTGTCACGTGCTCAGTGTGAACCTGCTCTCATCTGTGTTGAGAATAGAGCACCAGTAGTGTTCCTGCTTGTTTAGGTGTTCTCTGGCGAATGCAAATCAAGCTGCACAGTTATAGGCTTGAAGCGCCGGTCCCACTGGAGAATGTTGGGCCCTCATGCCACCCTCATGGAACAATACACATCTATTTTAAACAATCCTTAAACACAGGAACTTATACTGTCTTTGTACTCTCTGTTTTTCAGCTAACTCCAGTCTACTGGGAGGCGGTGGAGGTGAGTCTTTGTCCTTGTTTATTTTGGTGGGAATATTCATGGCGCTGCCCATCTTGTTTACTTACTAAGACACACAGTCAAAACATGGTGACAGTCATGTTTTGTCATTTCACGGCCAGATATGACAATCATGTTTTGTTGCGTCACGGCCAGACACGACGGTCATGTTTTGTCGCAGACAGGCACGACATTCATGTTTTGTCGTGTCGTGGCCAGACGTGTCATGCGGTCTATTACTGACCGGTCTAGACCTGTCATTATTAATGCAGTGGATGGAATCTAAAGTGAGTCCACATGGATAATGAAAGACCGAGGGGGGGGGGGTGGTGCTTGGTAGAACTCACCCGGAACCCTGAGGGTTCTTCTTTTAGAAGATGTACACTTATCCTGACATGATTGAAGTAATAGTTTGTTGGTGGAACCGGTTGGGGGATCAACGTGATTAGCGATGGAATTCTGTTGCTCTTGTTAAAGGAGGAATGTGTGGTATCTTGGCCTGGTAGAGGGATGAAAACTAGGTTGTTTCTGGAGCCATAGGCCTTATCTGTTATCTGACTGCTTTTCCATTTAGGTCTGAGTGTCTGGAGAAATCTCTCACACACACTAGCCTGTTTATTCTGGTTATATGTAATCCCTCTGAATATCTATGTTATCTGTCTATATCTTATTGTGCATATATATATATATATGCACAATAAGATATAGACAGATAACATAGATATTCAGAGGGATTACATATAACCAGAATAAACAGGCTATATATATATATATATATATAGAAAGAAATACCATATTTTCATGAATATATTAGGGATACACCAATAAGAAATGGACTTGGCCAATACCGATTGCCAATATTTATTCACCACAATCCTCTGATAACAGTATTTTCTACAGTATTCTCTACCTGTGCACTCTGGCAATTAAACAATACATTTTGCTTCCTCTTATTTGATGAGTCTTCTTGCTTCAACAAACGTATATTCAATCAGACAAACGTTATCTTTCTATTAATATTGATAACAAAAGACTCTCCACAAAAGTCTAATAGAGATTGTAATTGTTTCAATTATATTTAAAATCTACCAGCCCCAAAATTTTGTGACCTCATCATAGTATACTCTAAGCCAAAATGCTACCATAAAGTTACCGTGGTAACAGAAAAAACAGCACATGCGTACTTCTGTCTGGCGCAAGTAGCTAGTTAGAATCTGTCCTGCTGTAATTTGTAATCTGGCGTCATTGCTAGTTGACTAGCTGTCCTGCTGTAGCTAATAATCTGGCGTCATTGCTATCTGACTTGAATCTGCCCTGTTGTAGCTAGTAATTTGACATTATTGCTATCTGATTAGCAGTCCTGGTGTAGCTAGTAATTTGACGTTATTGCTAGCTGACTAGCTGTCTTGCTGTAGCTACTACTCTGGCGTCATTGCTAGCAGTTGCAGTTTAAATTCAAGCCAACATTGAAAACATTGTACATTGAAATAAAGCCTAAAATGCGTCCTTCATGAGACCTTTGATCCACTTGTAGTTGTGGCACACTCTCTCCCCTACTGGAGACCGGCACACTCTGTTGCTCGCGCGGCTGGTCTCCAGAGGTTCTGTGGGATTCATTGGCTGGCTCTGTTTCTCGAGGCACACATGAATGCAACAGCACCAGTAGCTCAACAGCCTGAAGGAGGTTCTTCGTACATAGATACACTCCATAGTTTATTTATGCACGAAGAAAATGCAATTCACGTTTCAAAACAGAAATTTGTGTAAGGAATTATTTTTTCTTGCTGTGGAATGCCAGAGTGTCAGTGAACGCAGCGGAAACGTTTAGACAATTTTAAAGAAATCAAGCTGATTTTGATTATTAAATTGTCCTTTGTATACATCCCTGATATATAAGCATGTTTTTTATGTGTGTGCTTTGCGGAGCTGAAACCTTAGCCACATGTAATCCTGCCCTGTCCGAAGTGGCTCTCATCTTATCTGATGCATGGTCAGACCTGGGCCCTCGTCTCCTATTGTTGCATCGCCTCCATGTGCAGTTCTTCTGATCTCTATCTGGTGACTGAGAGACCCTTAGCACCACGCTGAGTGCCGGAGTGTGTGTGTGTGTGTGTGTGCGTGCGTGTGTGTGTGTGTGTGTGATTTGGGACCAGAGGTCAGAAAGATGAGTATCCAGACCTAAAGTGGACTCGGTGAAGTACTTAGGAATGTCTGATGCAACAGTTTGTCTTCTGAAGTGACATTACTCTGCTCTTTGGTCAAGGCAAGAAAGCGATGTTATAGATATGTTCATTAGCTATATTCATATATATATATATATATATATATATATATGCTAAAATCACTACAGTATATGACTGGCTATGGCATAGAGCTACATGAGAGGAATGCTAATGGTCAGGAATGTCTGTTTTAATATCCTGAGACCCCCTTCAGCTCATGCTGTTGGGTCCACTAATTGCCCTTACCTTGACATGTCTTCCCTTACACATCTCCCGAAGTGACACCACAGCAGGCCCATTGGCTCCCTGAATAAAATCACATGTTTGTTTTGCCGTCCACAGCAGACGCTGTGAGAGAACGTCTCTGTCTCAGTTAAGTGTTCAAAAGGTTGTGTCAGTCGTCTGATATCGGTGGAGTTGGTATGTGTCTGTGAAAGGAGGAATTTAGCCCACAGTCATCTGTTCCACCGGGACTATGAACCAGCACACCACCACACCCGAACTATACAATACATACATGTACTATACATTAATTTTAAACTCAAGCCGTGTGTTTCATTTATTCAACATGAATGTTTACATATTTGGTTTTAGGTCCTGATTTTACAGAATATTTCTGGATGAGGGTCTACTGCTTCTAAGTTCTAACTCAACCTAAACTATGTCACTATTTTCTATTTGTTTTAGGTTTAATATTTAACAAAACTGTGTCAGTATGGTCCACTGGTTCTAGTACACCCTTGTAAATATGAGCAAAATGGGCTGTGAAAAAAATCGAATTGGTTTTTCATTCAAAATATCCACAAAAATTAAGCCTTTAGTTAAAATAAATTTATTGAAAAAAAACAAATGTGAAATAAATCAAAATAAAATCTCAGAAAAACATGTGTGCCAAAACTATTGGCACCACTAGCAATGATTGAAACCACCATGTTTAAAGACACACAGCTTAAGTTCAACAATTATGGTTAGACTCCATGTGCCTTCAAGAACAACTCAGGTTAAACAGTATAGCACCCTAATATGAATCTAGGTCAAACTATTCCTTTAACCAGGACTTGGCTCTGAGGAATCAGAGTTATCGCCGCCTCTAGAAGAATTAAATCAATAAAACGAAGCTCCCTATGCAGCTCTCCTCTCTTTCCCTGTACATTTCTGTGTTGTCCTTTATCTGAATGTGGCCTGTACACCAGGTTTATCTGACAGCCTTTATCGTTCTGAGGTGGCTGCTATGTAAACCGGGTCACTTTTCTCCCTCTGTCTCTCATCTTGTACTCTCCTTATCGCCTACTCTCCGTATCTCCTTCTCTACTTATCTCCTTCTCTAGCTCATTTGCTTTCTCCTTTTCCCAAAGCCTACTCTCTCCTTTTATCGTCTGGCATGTGAGGGTCTGAAGTGGACCACCTGCCATGGCAGTGTGTGTCAGTGTGTGTCAGTGTGTGTCAGTGTGTGTCCGTGTGTGTCCGTGTGTGTCCGTGTGTGTCCGTGTGTGTCCATGTGTTTCTGTGTGTGTCTGTGTGTGTCCGTGTATCAGCAAGAGGGGAGAAATAGAGGCACATTGATCTCTGGGTGTGCTTGTTTTAGTGAGGACTCCTGTTATCGTGGCCCTGTCCTAACCAGGCTGTACCGGGTGGTGTAGATGGAGACTGTCGGGGATGTGGAGTCCATAATGTCAGTGGTGTTTTTTTTTGCTTTTGTTCTCGTTAGACACATTGTTTGGTCGGTTGCTCCTATACAGTGGCTTCCTGTGTTTTTTTCAATATGAATTCTGTTAGGTGATTTCTCCAAGAATATATGGTTTGGCAATAATCATGTTTCTGGTCTGTTGAGGGTGACAGTTGAACTGACAGTTGATACCAATGTTTTTTTTAATTTGTCTGTGTTAAAAGAAAATGATTTCAACAATGCGTGCATTTTCCTTATCACACTCTCATGTTTACACAGTGTCCCAACCTTTTTGGATGCAGGGTTGTATTTTTGATACATTATTCAAATACATAATGGTAGTCTCTTTCAATCACACACATAAACACACATTCCTGTCCAATCCACAATGTGAAGACCTCTCACTCTGCTTCCCGTTACTCTATATAACAGCATATCACCTTGTGGACTCCCCAAATGACACCCTGTTCCCTATACAGTGCACTTTATACACTATGAGCCCTGGTCAAAAGTAGTGCACTTAGAGTATGGAGCCACAAGCTATTCAACCAAAGGCCTAGACAGATGAAACGATGCCGATGACTAGCTGATGTAATGGTTGCCGCGAGCGAAATGGCCGTCACCAGGTTGATTGATATGAATGGGAAAAAAATTAATGATTCATAGACTGAGATTCATCCCCCTTCACACACACACACACACACACACACACAGTACAGTGCATAGTCACACACATGCACACTTGATGTTGTAATTACACCATTTGCTGGTGAATCCTAAAATGAAATCAGAATGGGTAATGGGTGGGATTATGCTTAGATGGTTGGTGATGAGGGTAAAACAGATGCAGTTTCACTGTTTCAGGGAGCGTCAGGTAATGTTGTGTTCAGGGACCAACCGAGCCAACAGAGCTGTGCAGAACCGTTACTTTTGATTACGAATGGTTATGTTAAGGATTAAGGTCTGGAAAATAAAAAAATTAAAAATTAAAAGCAATACAAAGAATGTTGGGCTTCACGCCCAATCTGCAGCTTACTTATCGTCTTTCATCACTTCTAGCCAACCGCAAATCTACGAGAAGATGAAGAGTGCACCTATTGGACGTTCATAGATCCCACATTTTACTAGGTCCAATCGCAGTCCAATCCAGGCAGAATCGGAACATCTTACAACAACTTTATAAGGAAAAACTGGGAATGGAAGAGACCCACACAGACAACTTCCTTCTGTGTTGACCCTCTTTTGAGTCCTTCATCCACTAGGTCATCCCTGACTCATCCACTAGGTCATCCCTGACTCATCCACTAGGTCATCCCTGACTCATCCACTAGGTCATCCCTGACTCATCCACTAGGTCATCCCTGACTCATCCACTAGGTCATCCCTGACTCATCCACTAGGTCATCCCTGACTCATCCACTAGGTCATCTCTGACTCATCCACTAGGTCATCCCTGACTCATCCCACTAGGTCATCCCTGACTCATCCACTAGGTCATCCCTGACTCATCCCACTAGGTCTCGGTGTGTTTAGGCTTGTGTGTAGGTGCCCTCGTGAGCCAAATATCAACCATTTTGTTCTCTAAAAGCCAACCAAGTGGCCGTTTTGCAGCACTCTCCTCTTTCCTTCCTTCCCTGCCTTGTTCCCTTCCTCTCCTCTTTCCTTCCTTCCCTGCCTCGTTCCCTTCCTCTCCTCTTTCCTAACTTCCTTGCCTTGTTCCCTTCCTCTCCTCTTTCCTAACTTCCCTGCCTTGTTCCCTTCCTCTCCTCTTTCCTTCCTTCCCTGCCTTGTTCCCTTCCTCTCCTCTTTCCTTCCTTCCCTGCCTCATTCCCTTCCTC
>JACXGK010013645.1:0-12631 GCA_016801125.1 Novumbra hubbsi
AAAAGGTAAAGAACAGTGAAGATTTTTTATTTTTTCTATAATCAAAAAGTTTGGAATTCAAATCAAGAAACATTGTTTAATTGTCAAAAACTGTGCAAAGGGCACTGCATCTCTGAGTTTTGGATTCAGCCTTGATAAGAGTTAAAACAAGCCAGAGGTTCATACAGCTACAGTACATCACATCATTCCCACATAATAAGCTAATCAAAATGCTAAATCAAGGTTAAAAAACGTCTCGTTGTGCCTGTAAAGTTGTCAGGTGAAAGAATGACCCATATTGACCCACAACATTTCCTGCTTGGATAAGCAGCTTGAAATGAAGCCGGAAAGCCTTGCATGGATGACTTGTAGGAAGGCTTGTCACCACCTTCAGCTCTCCCTAATCAGTTGGGAGATGTTGTGAGGCACAACTGGATATGATTACAGTTAGGAAGGAAGAAAAGAGAAGCATATAAAGTATAGAAGCAGGTAATGTATTCATATAAATGTTTTCATGAATTATTTGGATTGCCTTTCACCTGCCCTGGGATTTGGAAGGTGAAAACACAGTACAGTGCATTGGCTAATGAGACCTGTAAAGCCACACTCAAATGCTAAAGAATTTGCCAAATAATGTGAGAACATTGGTAACATTGGCTAATAAGCAAACAGGCGCATGACAGAAACTGCCACGTCCTAAATGTGCCCCATTAATGTCAGCATTGACAGATTCCCATTCACCCAAGACACAAGGTCAGGTCCCAAAACCCTCTAATGATCTGAATAACCCTCTATCATGTTTCGCTAATTCAGGCCACCAAACAGTGATTGGATCAGCACAATCTGAAACAATACTTTGGAATACACACTTTGGAATACACAAATCCAAAGCAGCTATGAGCTGGTAGCTCCTTTCTAAGAGGTTATGCAAATCGCATTCACCATTCAGATGTTTGTATAATTTCTATCCTCATGCCTCGTGTCAACTTCACTCGCATGTGTGTTCTCACAGAAATATACTTCTCACATGTGTTCCCACAGAAATAGTCTTCTCATGTGCGTTCCCACAGGAATAGTCTTCTCAAGTGTGTTCCCACAAGAATAGTCTTCTCACGTGTGTTTCCGCAGGAATAGTCTTCTCACAGGTGTTCCCGCAGGAATAGTCTTCTTATGTGTGTTCCCACAAGACTAGTCTTTTCACGTGTGTTCCCACAAGAATAGTCTTCTCACAAGTGTTCCCACAGGAATAGTCTTCTCACGTGTTCCTACAGGAATAACCTTCTCACGTGTGTTCCCACAAGAATAGTCTTCTCACGTATGTTCCCACAGGAATAGTCTTCTCACGTGTTCCCACAGGAAGAGTGTTCTCACGTGTGTTCCCACAAGAATAGTCTTCCCACGTGTGTTCCCACATGTGTTCCCACAGGAATAGTCTTCTCACCTGTGTTCCCACAGGAATAGTGTCCTCACATCTGTCTACACAGAAATAGTCTTCTCAAGTGTTACCACAGGAATATTCTTCTCACATATGTTCCAACCAGAGTATTCTTCTCAGCACTATTTTAATCACCTCAATGCTTTCTGATGCTATTTCAGTACATGCTAATTTCACAGTCACAGTTTCACTTCCGACTATTGGCTTGTGACCCTTTCCCTGTTCACCACTTTTCTGTGTTCTGCTTTGAGCGCTGTACACCTCCAGCCCTGGAATCAGGAAGATTACTCCCGGAACGTAGACTTTGAGTAAACCTCAGCAGAGAGGGCATTAGTGAAGAGGACAAGGGCAGTTGGCATGCGGTCAGAAACCGCGCTGCGCTGTGGCGTTCGGGAATGAGGGAGGAGGGATAAGACTGAGTGAGGTGGAGATTTGGGGATTATCTCACTGCAAAATACAGTGGAGGGAGGTCCAGATGGACCAAGGCACTGTGCCTACAGGGAGCCAAGCGTGCATGGTGAACACGCATATGTACGCACACGTCCACCCACACACACACACACACACACGGTAAAGGGTGCCTTTACACTCACTTTATGAACACATTTTCACACTGGGGTTGAAAAAGAATGTGTAAATGGAGAGAGAGGAAAGTGCGAGGAGCTGTCCATCTGGTGTTCTGAAATACTCAAATATGCTAATTATTCTGTGCTTCGCCACAGTCGGAGCAAATTGAAGAACCATTTATGCCCTTTTTAGTTGATTTCTGCCTGCCAGTCCTCAAAGTCGTGACAGGCAAAAGTATAGTATATGAGTCCAATTACAAGGTAGCCAATTTAAATGTGAGGAGACTCACCGCTGGCAAAGCGACGGCTTGGCTTTTCTTTCAGGTCCAGGGCGTTGGCCTTGTTGTTGTTGTGTGTCAGTGTGTCATCCTCCATCAGGTCCTGACCGGGATCATGCTGGCTGTCTGTGGATGACGTCACGCCTCCGCTGATCTCGCCCCCTCTATCATCACCCTCCCCGGTAGGCGGCACCCGTTCCTTCCCCGTGACCTCTCCGTGGTTACAGGGGCCTTGGCCCCCGTCAGCCCCGGGGTCCAGCGTCAGCTCCCGGGTCTCCGGTGCTCCGTGGACCCGCGGGGTTGCGGGACTGCCGCTGCTCAGGGAGCCCAGGACCGAGCTGGGGCTGGAGTGGAGGGAGAACGAGGGCGTCTCTGGTACGCTGGTCTGGGCGCCTCGAAAGCCACACGGCTCCTGGATGAAGCCAACAAACACGGCCCCCTGGTCTGCAGCATCCTGGATCTGCTGGCGGGTGAGAGGCAGTAAACACCCCACTTAGAGGGAGAGGTGGACCAACACACTAATAAAACCATTTAATAACGAGCCGTTCAGGGGGAAGACAAACTGTGCTGCCCCGGTGATGTACTGTCATTCAAGATCACGTCGGTTAATAACAACCCAGAACGTGAGCATACAGTTCAGGTTTGTGCCATTGTAAAACCGTATCTTGGTTTCCCTACTCTTTACCCACTTTTCTGGATTCCAGGGGAATGGTTTACCTTGCTGGTATTTGCACATAATCATGGATTAACCCATCTTCCGGGAACCGATCTTCCTGACGCCAGGCTGTCATATTGAGCCTCTCTGCGATATAGCTGATTGGACAGTGATGGCTACAGCCTTGGCAGGAGTGCCACCCAAATCAAGCTTGATCTTTTGCCCATTTCATTGTGTCTTGGCGTTTTATTGTCAATATTGGTATTTTCCATCAAACTAAATGAAAATGTTAACTGCCAAATGATATTAATGGTGTCATTCTCCATTGTCATTGCCTAATAAGATCAAGCCAGAGGCTGTACATCCTGCTATCTGCAGCTTGGGACCTGCAGAATTCAATCAAATCAGCATATGGTCCACATCGCAGGTTATTTTCTATGCAATGTAATTGCAAAACAGTCACATTGTTTTTGTGCTGCATTGTTTAATATCTAATGAACGTTTGCTCAGCGCGGCACATTTCTATTCCCTGCTATATTGCAAAATGAAATTGCCTACATAAAAAAGAAAAATTGTCTCATTTGAGAGCAACATTTTCCGTCAATGAGGAGAAAGATTATTTTGAATGTGTGTGAGTACTTGTAAGTGTGTGTGTGTGCGTGGTTGAGTGCGTGTGTGTGCGTACGAGTGTGTGCGTGTGTGTGCATGTCTGAATGCGTGCGTGTGCGTGCGTGTCTGAATGCGTGTGTGCTGGCACGGACCAACTCATTTGAGGGTTTAGGTCAATAATGATTTTTAAATGGTCCACATCGAATGGACAATGACACTGTATTCATTATCGCACATGCTTAGTTCTTAAGAACAGAAGAACATCATGCCTTTCTATTTACATGGGTTTTACATAAGACGCTGCTTATAGTCGACAAGGCTGGAGACATGAGCTTGCTTAGGTTTGTGCTAAAATGTATCCACTAAGGAAGTAGACCAGTTCAATGTAAATAGTTGCGTTCTCTGAGTTCTACATTAAGCCATACATATCCTATTTTCCAGATATTAGAGAAAGAGAGAGAGAGAGAGAGAAAGAAAGAGAGAGAAAGGGAGAGAAAGAGAGAGAAAGAGAGAGAGAGAAAGAGTGCTTCAGGACTCAGGAATGAAATTCTGTGGTGTTCAGATGATTGGCTGGCCGCGTTGATAATCCATGTCTACTCCCCAGCGCTTCATTAAAATGAAGGACAGTGTCATCCCTCTGTACAGTCAAAACAAAGACCAAACCCCACAGACCACAGAGATTGTCTTCCGACCACTGGGCGTCTGGAGCCCACAGGACAGTCAGCGGTGGCTCGGATCCGAGTCAACCAAGAGCCTATCCGAGCTCTATTCTGGTGTTCCACCCTTTCCAGGATGGTTCCAGCAGAGCTCTGGTTGACGCGTGACCAAACCGAGTGACGTGTGAAAACCCTTATCTGAAGCTCACCTTCTTGACGTATCCCTGGATGAGCGCTGGGGTGGGCACCTGGTCCGCAGACAGACACTGCTCCAGCTGCAGGCGGTTGGGGGCACAGCCCCGTGGGCTCTTCTCCAACCTGCAGTAGCCACAGGAACAGGCAGGGAGAGTCAGGGATGCTACAGACATGTGCCACACACCGTGACACGTAGCGAAATGATCGCGCAGAGGACTCCTTGAAAATTGTATGTCCACCCACGCTAAAGCAAATCCCGAGAGCATCGTTGGCCTGCTTGGTCGAAAACCTAAAGAAAAATGGGACGCATTAGGACGCAGTGTAACCCTGAAGGCAATGCTAATCTTGGCTTGTTTTCCCACTTGTGCGTTTTGGGAGGAGGGAATCTATTCACATGGGTCCGCCTCAGTCTATTTTCTCGGAAGGGAATCCTACAGCTAGCCCGGTGGGAGGCTAATGCCCCAACCTCCGTGGTTCCTGCCTCTACTCCTACCCGCTCGACAACACAGATGAGGCCCATCCACGCTACTGCCGTGGCGTGCGTGTGTGTGTGTACTGTACATGCCTGTGAAATTCCCTCTTAGTGCGTCTGTGTGTGTAAATGTATATAAAACCGTTCGAAATGCATCCCAGTGTTCTAGCTCTCTCGCTGCCACACTGACTTCACAGCACAGCGGGAGCCTGAATCATCTCTCCCAGTCAATGACGCCCCACAGAAGTCAGACGTCACCCTCACACCGGTCTCCCGTCACTGTTCAGCTAATCCCAGATCAAAGAGCGTACCGTGTCAATGAGAAAAAAACACTGGATACTCTGAATCGGAGGTTGTTTAAAACTTACCACACATCTTAAAGCACCATGAAGCCCCAGAAGGAAAACAAAACAACAGAAGTCTGGCTCACTGCTTTGCCATGTTTTGTTATCGGAAATGTATTTGAATATAAGTAACCTGTTTTGTTATAATTATTAATAATTTAGCAGATGCTCTTATCCATGGCAGTTACGGTTACTTGTTTAGCTCATGGGCAGAGTGTCTTGGTTTCCCTCTTTTTCCGGCTCATGGATTCCATCTAGCACACATTCTAGTGACTGGTCAAACGCTCGAGCCGTGAATCATGAACAGCATATCGGATGTCTAAACTTGAAAAGTGCTCGAATCCAGAGCAGTAATGTCAGAGTTAATGTCCCGATGTGAAATAACAACAACGACTGAACATAATAATAATGAACAGCCTTATCGGCTGCAGTCCTTCTCCGTGTGACCCAGCTAGCTCTGCTGTCCCCCACCTGGACCCCTGTGGCTATAGAAAGTGTCAGCCTGCCTCCACCCTGTAGCCAACCTGCCAGCTGCCTGCAGCCACCTCCAGACATCCCACTATGTCGGCTGACTGCTGCTATCCATTAAGCAGCCCTGTCGGTCAGGCTCAGGGTTCTGGGGACCACAGGGGGTATTAAAGGCACGGTTTGGGGGGTTTAAACCAGGGAATCTACCACAGTTTATTTCAATTCTTGACATGATGTGGTGTGATGTAGATTTTCTTTTGCGGAATGGAGCTCTAGACCCAAATCTCACATATGGTGCGAAAGTGTAGCGATCCCAAAATATGTTATCCCCATGACAACGTCTCGTTCGGGGTTATCCAACGAACCTGTGTTTTAGCAATCGTTCATCTCCGGCCATTAATAATATAGCAGATCTTTTTCTAATGTCAGCTTTTCACAATCATGAATAATTTCATTGGAGCGAATCCTCTCTAATGGTTTCTGGTCCATACCTCTCTCCCTGAGCCTCATAATTATCCAATTGATGATGAATATATCCCATCAGACATTGTCTGGTGAACTGTAACCCTGCTCAGCTGCAACCTAAATTGAACATTGGGGAATTTGACAGTTGACATTTAAAAAATCTAATGGTCCTATCCATTCTAACCGAGCCACCGATTTGAGCAGGTTATGACCGTCACCGGCGACAAATCACAAAGAGGCGTCAGCTTTTAAACTTTTGGCCTATTTAGCCCAACAGTCGTTCCAGGTGACTGTTTATCATTTACAGAAATGTCACTTCTGCAGTGTCACCATTGCCTTGTTGCACCTAGGGTGACACTGCTTTAAACCTCAGGCTATTGCTGTGGGGACTTGGCTGGGATAGTAGCCAGGGACATTGTGTGCATACTAAACCCAGCGCATCCAGCTGCTGTTCCCGTACCTGTTTTTGTGTTTCTCTCATTCTCTCTCTCACACTCTCTATTTCTCTCTCTCATTCTCTCTCTTCCCCTCACACACATACACAGTGCCAACGCATGGCGCAACACAGCGAGAAGGAGGCACTTCTAGGTCTGTTTGTTTTTGGAGAGTGATGAATGGTTTCGCCGTCGTGCTTTCATCTGCCGATTTTTTCTGCTTTCGTTTCCCCGACTGATTCCTGGGCCTGACAGGGGAACAGGAAGAAGATGCTCCCTGTTTGATTTGGATTTTGCTCTTTCTCTTTTATCCCCTGGACTGGTGCTGATGCGAGCAGCCGTCTCCACGGTGACAGAGGCTGAGATGAAGCAGGCCTGTGAGGCCGGTTGGGCACCCCCTTTCCCCCCTTCCTCTCTCATTCTCCCTCTTTCACACTCCAGCTGCGTGCTTGTGTTCTCCCACACCCTCTATCTATTCCTCTCCGTATTAACATGGTTGTCTGCCATGCCTGTTTGGAAGCTCCTGCTGATGCCCATTCATCCATCTCTTTTCATGCAGAATCAATATTTCTGTGCCCCTCTTTTGTTCCGGTTTAAGAATTGGGCTCGAAACACATGTGGTTCCGTATGTGGGGACAGAGTCCGAAAGGTGTGTGATGTATTTTCTGTAGAAGCTCATTAATGGGCAAAGGCTATCTTAAGAAAGAGAGCAAGAGCTACACTGTTGACAAAAACTACTTTGAAAACTCCTAACATTTTGTATCCAAGGTGCAAAACAGTAAGTCACGGTTCTCCTTTAGTGGCTAGCTGAAAGATCCACATTAGTAAACAGCTGGTGACGGCAAATAAAGACTAGATGTAGAATGTACATTTAGGCCAGTGACTAGATTACAGCATACACCGGTGCCATCAAACCTGCAAGACGATGGAAGTTCAAGTGTGCTACATATTAACTTGTTGGGTGCTTGTTGCGAATTTTATGATGAAGGAAGTTTAACTAGGACGTTGAACCCGGTAGCGTTTGCTTCATTGAGTCAATGACGTCAAGCTGTTATACCAAGTTGTCCACATGAAGAGGAAAATATCTTTCATCAGGAGGGTGAGTCCCCACGGTGTTTCTAACAGCTCACCACATGACTATTGTCTTTTAGTCAAGGCTGGTGGTGTGTGAGGCCATGAATATTGAATGACATCTTAAGACGTTGAAATATATATGTTGGCTTCCGCAGAGAATTCTTCCACCCTCCCCTTCTGCTTTTGGTGAACATTGGGAATCAAATTGCGTTTGTCTCCCTGATGCTCTCTTTTGTGGCTCAGAACAACAATTATCTAGAAAAGTTACAAAATGATTTATTAAAGACGCTGTAGCCGCTCTACAGAAAAGAGGGGAAAGAGCATTATTTTGTTCTATGTATTTTTTACACAAAACAAAAGTATAAATGAATGTGGTTCATTAGTGGAAATCAAAGGCTTTTTTTATCTTAAATGCTGTGCATGAATTTGCTCACATCCTTGTTAGTGAGCATTTTGTCTTTGTCAAGATAATCCACACGCAGCCATGTTCCACCATAAGCCATATCCAATGTTGTTTTAGTGAAACTGGCAGCTTGTCCAATTGGCAAGCAGACCAGCCAGAAACTACACAGTTAAACACGTTTTGGAAGCTTTTTATCCCAAGTCATGTGAAATCCATAGATTACAGACTAAGGAATGTAATTTTTATTGCCAGATTTTCTGAACTTCAACTCAACTTTTGTTCAGTATATATTTATTTATATATTGCTAGCTGATCTGTCATAATTCTAACCAATGTTCACAACTTTACATTACACATTTGCACTTCTCCATTATTTACACATTTATTTTAAGCATTTTGAATGAAATTCTGGTTGGGAGCTAAATGAGTCAGCCGAATCATCAATAGTTGTTAATAGTCCCACAGCAAACATTACAGGATGCTCTATTTGGCCTTGACCAAAAAATATATAAAAATAGGGCATGGGTTGTCTTCTTATTGAACACAGTTATCTAATCATGATGATCCATTTCGCTGTGTAAAAGAATTTCAACATCATTGCCCTCAGTCCTTTAAAAACAGAGCCATCTAGCAAGATAAGACATGGAAATTATAGCCAAACTGAAGATTTCACTCAATAAATGTTCTCTTTCAGTAAATTGATAACATGTATTTACATTTGAGCAAAATATTGGATTTGGTTCAAACTAAAATGGTTAAATTAAATTACCAATTCACAGTTTCTTTCTCTGTTTTTCACAGACAGTGTTCTGTGCAGACAGTGTTCTGTGCATTTCCAACACAATTACAATGACATTGAAATTTGCATGCGCTAGAAGGCCCTAGTCGGCCATCAATTCCTTCTTCCTGTAAGATAAGAATTCTCTCTCAGCGTCCACAACATTTGCATCTCGAGGTGAATTACCTAATCATACATTAACAAGGGAGAATTTGGGGGTTTTAATGGGGTCTGACATCCCTGTCCAAACCGTGGTTCTGAAACCTCCAGAGAAAACACATATACACCCTTGTAAAGGTCCATTACTACGCTAACACACACCAGCACACATATGCATGCACACAAGCATGCATACACGCACGCGCACACACACACACACACACACCACACACATAAGGCACACAACACCTACCACAGCCATGGGTGAAATGTTCCTGTGTGCCTCTTTAACCTCCCTGGGGCGGCAGTGAGCAGCAGAGTCTGGTTCTACTTCACTCGCAGGCAGTGGTTTACAAACCTGGATGTGGCCAAAAACTTTCAGTTGACTCGCATATAACGGCTGCCCTTCATAACAACTAGCTGGTAGAAGACGGGCAGGCAAGGCCAACCACCAGGGCTTCATCTGGTCAGACCACCTCCACCAGCTGTGCCAGCCCTCCATGCCTTTCATGCACCCTTGGAGCCAGTAGCCCCATTCCCTGATCCAAGCTGACACAACCACCAGGGCTTCATCTGGTCAGACCATTGCCTCCACCACCAGCTGTACCAGCCCACCATGCCTTTCATGCACCCTTGGAGCCAGTAGCACCATGCCCTGATCCAAGCTGACACTGGCCCAGGGCTAGAGGCACAGACATGGCAAAGGCTAGAGGCCAGCTGTGGGGGGCAGCTGCGACTTTGGGGCCATTTCAGATGTGGGCCGGAGATGGTTGTGGAGAGATGATTTGCTAGCTAACAACCGACGCACCTGCCTTCTGACCCAAAACACATCTGTCTGCATTCCAGGGTCGATATCCACGCGATCATATTTCAATCCGTTTTTCTGTAAAAAAGGAAATAACGACAGGATGCTCTGGATTCCGTGAGCTGTTGAAAAGTAGCTGCTGCTCTAATGTATAAAGACGTGTGCGCTTCCGTACCCGTCGTTGAGGCGGATCAGCACGGCCCTGTAGAGACGATGCTGGACGCTGACCGCGTCCGGGCCACAGGGATGAATGAAGGGATGAACAGCAGCCAGGGAGAAGCCTTGCTGGTAAAGGTCCTGCAGTTGGCCCGGGAGCTCCCGCACAGACAGTAGACAGAGTGTTGAGGAGCCATCTGAAAGGCAGGAGAGGAGAACAAGGTGAGAAACCAAATGGATGTGTGTGCTCGCGTGTTACCGTGGTTGCCGATGGAGTGGTGGTCATGACGGCTATGGATTTAATAGTGGAGTTCCAGTTTAGAGTATACAATTCAGTTAAATGCAGACAGTGGAACAATCCTTAATTGTGTATGCCACCGACAAGCGTATTGCGTCTGGCCAAGGACGCCATTTTGAACCAATTAATAAGAGATGAGACCCCTTAAAAGGAAAAGTGTTTACATTTGCATTGAAGTAATTTATTTCAGTGGTAAACGCGTAAATGCAATCTACCAATGGAAACAAACCCAAACACCTCTCTGACACACCATGAATAATATGTGTCAACCACACGTAGGCAATCAGCCAATGTCATCATTAGGCACATCTCCTGGTGGGAAGTAACAGACGTCACAGATGATGACAGGTCACTGTTTCCATTTTGATGCTGGAACCATTTTGGAAGTGGATGATGTAACGGGGACTTATTTTTCAAGGCCACTTCCAATGTTGGTCTCAACTACAGTGGGGAGAACAAGTATTTGATACACTGCTGGTTTGGCAGGTTTTCCTACTTACAAAGCATGTAGAGGTCTGTAATTTTTATCAGAGGTACACTCCAACTGTGAGAGACGGAGTCTAAAACAAAAATCCAGAAAATCACATTGTATGATTTTAGAGTAATTAATTTGCTTTTTATTGCATGACAAAGGTATTTTATCACCTACGAACCAGTAAGAATTCCGTCTCTCACAGACCTGTTAGGTTTTCTTTAAGAAGCCCTCCTGTTCTCCACTCATTACCTGTATTAACGGCACCTGTTTCAACTCGTTACCTGTAGAAAAGACACCTGTCCACACACTCAATCAAACAGACACCAACCTCTCCACAATGGCCAAGACCAGAGAGCTGTGTAAGGACATCAGGGATAAAATTGTAGACCTGCACAAGGCTGGGATGGGCTACAGGACAAGAGGCAAGCAGCTTGGTGAGAAGGCAACAACTGTTGGCGCAATTATTAGAAAATGGAAGAAGTTCAAGATGACAAACATAGAGCTTTTTGGTCTAAACTCCACTTGCGGTGTTGGGAGGAAGAAGAAGGATGAGTACAACCCCAAGAACACCCTCCCAACCATGATGCATGGAGGTGGAAACATCATTCTTTGGGGATGCTTTTCTGCAAAGGGGACAGGACGACTGCACCGCATTGAGGGGAGGACGGATGGAGCCATGTATCGCAAGATCTTGGCCAACAACCTCCTTTGCTCAGTCAGAGCATTGAAGATGGGTCGTGGCTGGGTCTTCCAGCATGACAACGACCCGAAACACACAGCCAGGGCAACTAAGGATTTGCTCCGTAAGAAGCATCTCAAGGTCCTGGAGTGGCCCCGAAACCTGAAGGATCTGGAGAAGCTCTGTATGGAGGAGTGGGCCAAAATCCCTGCTGCAGTGTGTGCAAACCTGGTCAAGACCTACAGGAAACGTATGATCTCTGTAATTGCGAACAAAGATTTCTGTATGAAATATTAAGTGTATATGAAATGTATTTGATCAAATACTTATGTCATGCAATCAAATGCAAATGAATTACTTAAAAATCATACAATGTGATTTTCTGGATTTTTGTTTTAGGTTACGTCTCTTACAGTTGGAGTGTACCTATGATAAAAATTACAGACCTCTACACGCTTTGTAATTAGGAAAACCTGCAAAATCGGCAGTGTATCAAATACTTGTTCTCCCCACTGTACTTCCCCACAACTTGGTTTTAGTCCCAGTAATTCAAATGGTGTTTTTTTTTTATCAATGACCAACTCAGGAAGTAAATGATTTCAATTATTAGATTCCTTTCAACGTACATAATGCTTTGTGCGTGGAAGTCAGGTCTAAAACTATTTGAGTACGGTTTTATCTGTGAGCTTGCTGTGATCTTATGTATGGTCATCTATGAAAACTTATCCTGGTGGTTGTTTTTTGGTCTGCTGTGGAATATTGAAAGATGCAATCAGTGGTGGCTGTTTGAATGTGCCACTCAAGGACATTCAGTCTTAGGGGGAATTTTAAGTCATTGTTGGGCTAGAAGATTAACCTCCACCCAGTCTGTTTCCCAATTTTTTATGGATACAGTATTTCTGTTGCAAAAAAATGTTTCTTTTACTTTGGCTCCTTGGTCTCTGAGTTAATAAGACAGGATGCACATTCAATAAAAGCTAATTGTTTAGCTCAGTATGATACATATTGTCTGAAAAGAGCTTTGATGCCTTCTCACTTGGGCAGGACTCCAATAGTAGTTGGAAAGACAGATGCTTGTTGTTAATGAGACAGTAGAGTGACCAGATATTATGATGGTTTAAAGAGGAGTTTCATATCTAAATCCCAATTGTCACAGATAAACCATCCATGCCATACACAGGCAGACACAAACCATCCTATGGCCTACACAGGCAGACACAAACCATCCTATGGCCTACACAGGCAGAC
>JACXGK010013646.1:0-12630 GCA_016801125.1 Novumbra hubbsi
ATAAAGGAAGCAACAATGATAGCTGAGCTAAAAGCCAAAAGGGAACAACTGGACATACAATCGCAAATAGCTGCATCTACTGCCAAACTAAAGATCCTAGAAGAACATGAGACTTCGTCACAGATCGAACCAAAGACCCCAAAGGATGCAATGAATTTCTACTTAGATGAATCCAGGAAAATGAGGCCTCAGAGAACCTACAGAGGGTCTGTATACATCTCCTGGTCTTGTGTTACACAGGGTCTGTATACATCTCCTGGTCTTGTGTTATACAGGGTCTGTATACATCTCCTGGTCTTGTAGTGCACACAGGGTCTGTATACATCTCCTGGTCTTGTGGTACACAGGGTCTGTATACATCTCCTGGTCTTGTGTTATACAGGGTCTGTATACATCTCCTGGTCTTGTGGTGCACACAGGGTCTGTATACATCTCCTGGTCTTGTGGTACACAGGGTCTGTATACATCTCCTGGTCTTGTGGTACACAGGGTCTGTATACATCTCCTGGTGTTGTGGTACACAGGGTAGTAATGGATCAGAGAGCAGAGGCACACTTGACCACTGGCTACCATACGGGTATGACAAGTTACCATAAAGGCCTAGTAATTCCACTAAAACCATACAAAAATAATTTCTCTCCACTTATTTTTCCGTGAATATGCGTCTTCAATGCAGTGGGAAGTGACTTTTTTGGGATCATGGTAAGTGCAACATAAGCATCTCTTTCTCTCTCTCCCTCTATTGGGGTTGACACAGATTACAGTGGTGGTTTTACCGCAGTATTTGATTGGTAATTATATTTTAGTCTAAAGTCTAAACAACCGAATAAGATCAAAGATCAAAATAGCAGTTTAGGGCTGCTGATGAAGTCGAGATAAACTATAGATTTTCGCGATTGGAATGCTTTTATTTTATTCTAAGCTACATATTTGATTTTGAAATAATAATCACAATACAGATACAATATATGGACAAAAGTGTTGGGCCACACCTCTTAGTCATTGAATGTGTTTCATTCAGTCCAATTGCCACAGGTGTATGAAATCAAGCCCCTAGCCATGCAATCTGCCTTAACAATTTTTTTTTTTAAAGAATGGGTTGTTCTAAAGAGCTCACTGAATTCAGGCATGGTAATGTATTTGGATGCCACCATTGCAATAAGTCAGTTTGTAAAATCTTCCCTCCTAGATATTCCACCATCAAATGTAAGTGGTATTATTGCAAATTGGAAGTGTTTAGGAACCACAGCAACTTAGCCCCAAAGTGGTAGACCACATAGTTACAGAGCGGAGTCGCCAAGACTCAATAATTGCAGTGTTCCAAACCTCCTCTGGCATTAACATCAGGACTAAAACTGTGTGCCGGGAGCTTCATGGCATGGGTTTGCATCTGTATGCAAGCCTTTCATCACCAAGCCCAATGTCAAGTGTCAGATGGAGTGGGGTAAAGCTCGGCACAACTGGACTTTGGAGCAGTGAAAACGTGTTCTATGGACTGACAAATCACACTTCTCTATCTGACAGTCTGATGGACAAATCTGGGTTTGGTGATTGCCAGGAGAACATTTCCTGCCTGACTGCATTGTGCCAACTGTAAAATTTGGTGGAGGAGGAATAATGCTATGGGGGTTGTTTTTCTGGGGTTGGTCTATAGGCACCTTAGTTCCACTGAAGGGAAATGTTAATGCCTAAGACATTTTGGAAAGTTCTATGCTCCCAATTGTGTGGGAACAGTTGGGGTAGGGTCCTTTTTCTGTTCCAGCATGATTGTGTCCCAGTGGACAAAACAAGGTCCATAAAGGCATGATTTGGTGAGGAAGAACTTGACTGGCCTGCACAGAGCCTTGACTTCAACCCAATCGAACACGTTTGGGATGAACTAGAACAGAGACTGTGAGGACCTCTCATCCAACATCAGTGTCTGACCTCAACAATGCTCTTCTGGAAGAATGGGCAAAAAGTCCAACAGACACAGTTCAAAATCTTGTATAAAGCCTTGCTCAGAAGAGTGGAAGCTGTTATAGCTCCAAAAGGGGGAACAACTTGATATTAATGCCTATGGAATGGGATGTCATACAAGCTGTTCCTGTAGGTAATGTGTAGGTGTCCCAACACTATTGTCCATATAGTGTATTCATGCGATAACTAATATCAGTAAAAAAAAACTAAAAGGAACAATCAAGAACATCGAACCCAGGGATATACATTCAGAAAAGAGACACAAGGCTTCACATACACATACGGTTTGCATTGCTTTGTCTTTTTTCATTTTCATATAATGCGTAAACTCAATTTTAAAAAGTGGCACTTCTTTAGCCCACTGACAATTATGACAAAAGTATTTTCCATCAATTGTTAAAAGATTTACAATATAAATACATTTTGTTTTGTTCTAAATCATAATTATAAAATAACAGGTTACTATGAATTTTGTACCGGTAATCAAAAAGTAAACATTTTCTATATTAGTCCAGAACAACTTAGTATGTATACAATCATAAAATAAATGATTGTCTATATGTTTTACACATTTTTCATCACTATCAAACTTTGATATAATATGGTTTACAGGGTCAAAATAATGTACTACCCTAAATGACACTACACATTGAGTTAGTGATGCAATATTTCTTACTCCATAAATCTTTCCACATAATATTTGTGTACTTAGAGCTTCAGTGAGCCTTAGAGGCAGGAATAACAATATCAATGCATTTACTCCTAATGTAGTTATTAGTGAATTTTTTTATCTTGGATGTTTACATAATCGATAATCAAAATCAGCTTCATTGCCAAGTAGGTTTACCCCTACAAGGTTTACCCCTACACCTTGCTATGGTGTAAGTGGAACTTTAAAACAGTAAGTAAACAAAATAATACAGTACAAAAAATACAAATAAACAGTAAGTAAAAAATAATAATAACACAGTAAATAGGATGTGTGCAAGACATGCAGTTGCATAATAGTGCAATGTGCAAGACAGTAGTCCAGTAGTCCAAAGTACATAAAGTGCATAACACCTTAAGTTTGGAATACTAGAGTTGACTTCAACATGCTCCCAAACATAGCCGCACTGTATTAGTCTTACAAGACTGGAGGCTAAAGCGTCAGAAACATGTGCATATTCTTTTACTGTCACAAGTATCTCATATATATTCAGAAATCTGTATAGTTGTGGCCAAAAGTTTTGAGAGTGACATGAATATAAATTTTCACAAAGTCGGCTGCCTCAGTTTTTAGGATGGCAATTTGTCATGAAGAGTGATCAGAAGAATTGCAATTAATTGCAATGTCCCGCTTTACCATGAAAATGAACTTACCCCCCCCAAAAACATTTCTACTGCATTTCAGCCCTGCCACAAAAGGACCAGCTGACATGTCAGTGATGCTCTCGTTAACACAGATGAGTGTTGACAAGGACAAGGCTGGATATCCCTCTGTCATGCTGACTGAGTTAGAATAACAGACTGGAAGCTTTAAAAGTGAGGGTGGGGCTTGAAATCATTGTTCTTCCTCTGTTAACAATGGCTACCTGCAAGGAAACATGTGCAGTCATCATTGCGTTGCAAAAAAAGGTAACGGATAGCATGGATATTGCTGCTAGTAAGATTGCACCTAAATCTACCATTTATCTGATAATCAAGAACTTCAAGGAAAGAGGTTTAATTGTTGTGAAGAAGGCTGCAAGGCCCCAAGAATGTTCAGCAAATGCCAGGACCGACTCCTAAAGTTGATTCGGCTGCGGGATCGGGGCACCACCACCATCAATTATTTAACCACCATTGGAAAAAAAGATCTGTTCTTATATTCTTTATTTCCTTATTATTCCAAATCAAACACTGATGAGAAGAAAATTGTGTTTAAAAAAATTAACCAGGATATTACAGCTTGCTTATGGAAACTTAAGAGGAATTGTTTTTCATCAATATAATTTTTTATCCGTCTAGTCTTAAAATCGACAACATTTGGACCTCTCTGATCTTGAGTATTACATAGAGGCTTGTTCCTTCAAACAAAATTAAGTTTGATGTCTACTTCCTTAACTTTTAAAGGCCGTAAAAAAAAACCAGCGTTACATTTCTATTCATATCTCTGGTTAAATTTAGTAGCTTATGGATTTTTTTACATGTCGTTTGTGTATTTCTGTAAAGTAGGAGCCTTCCAAATCGTGAGCACAAAAACACACTTTCAAAATGTCCCTAAAAAACCAACAATTTTTTTCAGAGGTGGCACATGAAGGCCCTGAATCAAATCTAATCTTGGATTTTAGTATATAGTGTTCAACCACACTGATACAGGAACCCCAAATTGACAATTCGGTGGATATTTTAGAGTTTTTGAAATAAAGAATACAGAAAGTTTTATATTTTATGTTCATTATATTTTATGTTCATACAATAAGCAACTTAAAGTTGTTGTGAAGCCCTGGGGATATCCAAATGTGATGCAAAACAGCCTACCTTTGTAGTATACTATGTGTTTCTCAATAAAAACTACTCCATGTCAACATATGTTTTTATATTTTTTCACACAATTTTATAAATATACTAATGGAAACTTCTTAAACAATGTTATCTATTCATCCTTCTTCTTCTAGGCTTTTCAGAATCCACAAAATAAAGGACATCATTCTACTATAAAGGATACTGTCCTGAGATGTCAAAAAGTCAAGGTAGTGACAAGCAGATTTTAATTCCCAAGAAGGCCTTTAAGGGATTTCAATTCTTAGGATTTCAAAATCCGCTAGGTAGGCTTCTATCTTTAACCAGTCCGGAGATATGAATAGAAAGTTTTTTTCATAATATTGATTTTGTGGTAGAGATTAGGGATTCTGGGGAAGCGGTTAGCGGACCATCTTGGAGAAGCAATCCACCACCACGCCGATGGTAGTGTCCCCTCTGACCGTGGCAGGTCGGTTACGAAATCCACTGAGAAGTGGGATCACGGTCGCTAAGGTACTGGGTGAAGTTGACCTGCTGGAGCCCTCCGCAGCGCCTTCGACTGTGCGCAAATGGAGCAGGATAAAACATGACAGTGACGCTCAGTCCTCCCCATACCAGGAAACCAATCCTTCCCTTGGAGCGTCTCCAGGGTCCGGGTGATGCCTGGGTGGCCGGTCGCTGGACTGGTGTGTGCCCAGGTCACCAACCGGCCCTGTGATACGTAGGTCTTGTCTGGGAGGCGCGTGGCCGGTGCGGAGTCCCGTCTCCCTGCTCTTTGTATCTCAGTGTCCCAGGAGACAGGACCCACAATGCAGGATGCGGGCAGGATGGGAACATCCTTCTGGCTATTTGCCCCCCGGTCGTGGAGATGTGAGAGTGCGTCCGCCTTGACATTCTTCGTTCCAGGTCGGTATGTCAGGGTCAACTGGAAGCGCTCAAAGTTGAGGCGCCACGCTGCCCTGACGTATTCGAGGTTCCGATGATTCATCAAGACAGCGAGCGGCTCCCGGGCGCCCTCGAGCCACTCCTCTAATGCCAAATTCATCGCCAGTAACTCACGGTTTCGGCTCTGCCTCCGGGGTCCAATAGAGGTGCTGTGGTTGGTCCTTCAGCAATGACGTGAGTGGTGCCGCGATGGGGCTGAATCCCTGGATGACCCGGCAGGAGAAGTTGGCAAACTCGATGAAGCTCTGCAGTTCCTTGATGGTCTTTTGGACCGGCCATGACCTCACCGCCTCCACATTCAGCTCTTCCATCTTCACCCCCTCCAGAGCGATACGGTATTCCAGGAAGGAGACGGCGGCCTGGTGGAATGTCCACTTCTATCCTTTCACGTATAATCAATGTTTGTGCTGGCGTTGGAGGACCGCACGGATGTGGGCCACATGTTCTGGGTGTGTTGGTGAGTAAACCAAGATATCATCGATGTACACCACCACACACCTCAACAACATGTCCCGGAACAACTTGTTAAAGAAGGACTGGAACAAAGCTGGGGCGTTGGCCAGCCCGTATGGCATCACCAAATACCCATAATGGCCCAACGCCGTGCGGAAGGTCTTCCACTCTTCTCCTTTCTGGACACGCACCAGGTTGTATGCGCTCCGGAGGTCCAGCTTGGTAAAGATGTGCGCCCCCCTTAGCTGCTGAATTAGTTGACGGGACGAGGGGCATCTGATACCAGTATTTAACAGTGATGTAATTCAGTCCTCTGGAGACGGTACTCTGCCTTCGCCCCCTGTCCTTCTTCTTGACCAAGAAACTAGCTGAAGCAGGGATGTGGAAGAACGGATGTGCCTCTGCACCAGCGCTTCCTTGATGTATGTTTCCATGGTGTTGTTTTCCAAGAGAGGGGGGGCGTGGCATCAGGGAATGAGGTCAATGGCACAGTCCCAGGAACGGTGAGGAGGGAGACATCTGGCCTTTTCATTGGCTGCTTTGCTACGTCTGGCACAGAGTTCCTTGAATCTCAAGACTTTCAAGGCATTGTGGAGCAAAACATACATCCTAGTGTCAGAAAGCTCTGACTCAGTGGTAGGTCAAGGGTCCAGGATAATAACCCAAAACACACAGCTAAAAGCACCCAAGAATGGATAAAAACAAAACATTGGACAATTCTGAAGGGGCCTTCTCTGAGCCCTGATCTGAATCCTATCGAACGTCTATGGAAAGAGCTGAAACTTGCAGTCTGGAGAAAGCACCCATTAAATTTAAAACAGCTGGAGCCGTTTGCTCAGGAAGAGTGGACCAAACAACCTATTAACAGGTGCAGAAGTCTCATTGAGAGCTAAAGAAGACTTAAATTGCAGTGATTGCCACTAAAGTTTGTTCAACAGAATATTAGGTTAGAGGTCCCATCAATTTTGTCTATGCCATTTTCATTTGTTTTATTATTGCTATTAAATATAGAACAAACAATGGTGGATGCCAATTACTTTTGTTAATTTAAAGTTTATTTGTTTCTTGTGGAGGGGTACCAACAAATTTGACCATGTCTGTACATACACATGAACGCAATCAAGACATCAATGAAGGTTGTTATGAATGTTACTTAAAACGTAATTACAGTGTGACAGAGGGCTCTGTCCCAGGCCGTTCTAGCTTGTGAACAACTACACTTGCAGCAGGTCATGTTTTCGTTGGTTAGGTAGAATCGCTAACGAATCTCCGGGGGTGCACACTCGGTTTTACGCTGGCGCCTTTTCCTTTGTTTACACACACATTGGCATACATGCGATGTGCCGGGCGGTGCTTTGTGATATTTGGTGGCAGTGGTTGGATGGCCAGCCACGGAACAGTGCCGAACATGAGGAGGCCTAGGAAGGGTCTTCGATCCCAAGCAAAAACACGTACAGAGGATGTGGCCTGGGATACGATGGATGAGGAAGAGGAAGCGTACGACGGCCGGGGAGCTTGCCCCAAACTCAGTGTCCCTGAAGCTAGCGCAGTGGCTTCTGGACAGGAGAGTGAGCTGGTGGCGCTAATGAGAGACTTTCTGATTCTGCAGCAGAGGAGGGAAGGAGGTTTCTTGCAGGAGCTCCAGGGCCTGAGGGAGGCGGTGGTGCTGAAAGTTGAACCACCTGAAATCGTTGAGCAGAGAGCAACCCCAGGCACAATCTTGTTGGAAGGCCCAAGGAGGACCCTCTCCACAACAGCTTCATTCGGTGTTAGAGGGGCAGCAGAACGACAGCTACCAAACAGTCCGCTGTCAGAGGCGTCTAGAACCGACACCGTCTTCTTCCCAGATCCCGGCCATCACCCAGTATCAGCAGAGAGGGTGGTCAGGAAAGAGCCAAAAATGCCCATCTACCAGCAGGGGGAGGATGTTGAAAACTATCTTCTTCGGTTTGAACGCATGGCTAGGACGTGGAAATGGCCAGAGGAGGAGTGGGCCTGTCGATTAATGCCCTTGCTTACTGGTAAAGCGCTTGAAGCATATTCTGCAATGGATGAAGAGCGAACCAATACCTATGATGACCTGAAGGAGGCACTGTTGGAGAAATTTGACATCTCACCGGAGACCTATCGCCAACGCTTCAGGGAGAATACGACCCCACCCGGTGAGACCCCAACGGAGACCTACCACCGCCTGAAAGGGCTCTACCGTCGTTGGATCAGGCCAGAGTAGCATTCCAAGGAGAAGATTGGTGAGGCAATCGTCCTTCAACTGCTTCATGTCCTTCCCTACGACAGTCGGACTTGGGTCAAGGAACACGAGGCGGCCGATGGACTGACGGCAGCCAGGCTGGCCCTGCAGTACTTCAATGCTCGCCGTGCGGGCCCACAGCGGATTCAACCATCAACAACCAGAGGTCCCAGGGACTACAAAGATGTGCGGTACAGGGTAGGTAACACTGTTGGGGCTGGGTGGTCTAAAAGACAGGGGGACAGGGATTTTGATGTGACTAATGCTAGCAAGGGGTTGGTATGTTTTTATTGTCAGCAACCAGGTCATAAGGCTTCAGTTTGTCCTGTGCGTAAACCAAAATTTACTGGGTTTTGCTATGTACCGAGGCAGGGAGACTGCACTAAGGACATGGAAAGTTGTGACTCTGTGTCATGCCAAGTGCTTGTTAACGGACAGGTAGTACAAGCCCTCTTAGACACTGGGAGTTCGATGTCTCTTCTAAAGAAGTTTCATGTGCCGGCCAGCCGGATAAACTATGGGACAACCACTGTCATTCAATGTGTGCATGGGGACCAGAAGGCATATCCTTGTGCAGAGGTCAATGTATTGGTCAATGAACAGTTGTATTTGTTGAATGTAGGGGTGGTTGACGGTCTACCTGCTGACATGGTTTTGGGGAGAGATCTACCTGTGCTTAATGAACTGTTACACATGTCTATAGAGGACAAAAGTTTGCGAGTTAATGTAAATCTCTCATGTCCTGTGCTCACTAGAGCCCAAACAAAAGCTGGTTTGCAGCCTTTGCCAGACTTATGTGATAGTCTGTGTCAGGGCGGAACCAAAGGGCCTAAAAAGTCTCGCCGACAACGACACCTTGAAAAATACCAGGGTACGCCAGTTCCTGACCCCACCACAGAAGGGCTGGTAGTTGGGGAATGGCAAATTCCTGGCAATATGCCTGCTTTACAAGCCGCTGATGTGTCGTTAAAGGCCTTGTTTAACAAAGCATGTGGGGTGAAGGGCGAGGCCATGACATACGGGGGGGATACGTTTGTGGTTGACAATGATGTTCTGTATGTGCAGAGTACTGAGGGGAAGCGCCTGGTGGTGCCGACCTGTTGTAGACCACTTGTATCACACCTGGCACACACCATCCCTTGGGCAGGGCATCTTGCACACCAGAAAACATACTTACGGGTTAGTTCGCGTTTCTTTTGGCCATCCATGTACTCTGATGTACAGTCATATTGCACGGCATGTCCAGTTTGCCAGAAAACAAGAGCTGTCCGTAAGTCTGATAGAGCCCCTCTGCATCCATTGCCTGTTATTTCAACCCCATTCAGGGGCATTGCTATGGACATAGTGGGACCTTTGGAGAGGAGTAGTGCAGGGTACCAATATATTCTGGTTGTTTGTGATTATGCCACTAGGTACCCGGAGGATTTCCCGCTCAGCTCCATTACCACCGCCAAGGTTATCAGTGCGTTGGTGCAGTTGTTTTCCTGAGTTGGCATTCCTGATGAAATCCTGACAGATCAGGGTACTAATTTTACATCCAGGCTGATGAAACAGTTATACCGACAGTTTGGCATTGCTGCCATCAAGACCAGTCCCTACCACCCTCAGACGGAGGGCCTGGTTGAAAGGTTCAACCAAACCCTGAAGAACATGCTGAAGAAGTTTGTTACTGACACGGGTAAGGATTGGGATAAATGGCTACCGTTTCTTCTTTTTGCCTATCGAGAGGTAACACAAGCATCCACGGGGTTCTCACCGTTTGAGCTGGTATGTGGGTGGCCTGTGCAGAGCCCGTTGGATTTACTGAGTAAAAACTGGGAAAACGCCTCGACCAATGCAGAAAGAGGTATTATGCAGTATGTGTTGCAGATGAGAGACCGCTTGGAGAATTACCGGGAGAAAGCGATGGAGAACCTGCAGGAGTCTAGACAGAAGCTGTGGTATGATAAGCATGCACGCCACAGGGACTACCAAGCGGGTCAGAAGGTATTGTTACTCTTACCCTCGTCCACCAGTAAACTTCTGGCAAAGTGGCAGGGGCCCTATACCATCCTCCGCAAAATGGGTCCTGTCAATTATGAGGTCCACCATCCTGATAAGGGTAAAGATAAACAGACCGCAGTGTCCCGCTTTGACGCCTACCCAATGCCCCGAATAGATGACCTGTTGGAGAGGATTGGGTGGGCCAAGTTCATCACCACCTTGGATCTATGCAAGGGATACTGGCAAGTGCCACTGGAGGAGAGGTCCAGAGACTACACTGCTTTCAGAACTCCTATTGGACTTTATCAGTTCACAACAATGCCCTTTGGGTTGCATGGGGCACCGGCCACGTTTCAGCGCCTCATGGATCGAGTGCTTCAGGGCTGTGAAGATTGTTGTGGGGCCTATCTGGATGATGTGGTCATTTATAGCAACACCTGGAATGACCATCTCCAACATCTCCATAGGGTCTTGAACCGCATCCATGAAGCTGGATTGACTCTAAATGCGGGCAAGTGTGAATGGGCAAAACACAAAACTCGCTACCTGGGCTATCAGCTGGGGGACGGGGAGATTTCTACACAAGTGGATAAGGTGGAGGCAATCCGTAACAGCCCAAGACCACGTACCAAGAAGGAAGTGCGATCGTTCTTGGGGCTTGTCGGGTGGTATGGACGGTTCATTCCACAGTTTGCTTCCATTGCTGTGCCTTTAACTGGCCTGACCAGGAAGACTGCCAATAACCCAGTGGTGTGGACAGAGGACTGGAGGCAGCGTTTGCAACATTGAAGACACACCTGTGTTCTTCTCCGGTGCTGCAGAGTCCAGATTTCAGTAAGCGATTTCTGGTGCAGGTGGATGCCTCTGAGGTTGGTGTTGGGGCGGTGCTGGCACAGGGGCCAACAGGGGAGGAGCGACCTGTTCTCTTCTGAGTCGAAAACTATTGCCAAGGGAAACAAGATACTCCACCATTGAAAAGGAATGCCTTGCCATTAAGTGGGCCCTTGACAGTTTGCAGCATTATCTGCTGGGAAGGGAGTTCTACCCGGATACGGACCACCGAGTACTAACCTGGATCCTAACAATGAAGGACCACAATACCAGAGTCACAAGGTGGTACTTGTCATTGCAACCATTTCGGTTCCTGGTTCGACACCGGGCAGGAAAGCAGAATGTCACCGCAGACTACTTATCCCGATTGCCGTACCTCGTCAATCTTGGAGAGTGGGGTGGTAATGTGACAGAGGGCTTTGTCCCAGGCCGTTCTAGCAGGTCATGTTTTCATTGGTTAGGTAGAATCGCTAACGAATCTCCGGGGGTGCACACTCGGTTTTACGCTGGCGCCATTTCCTTTGTTTACACACACATTGGCATACATGCGATACACACTCTTATATTTCGGAAACACTCACCCAAACACCCAGTAGTTACTTCATTAATTCTTTATTCACTTAGCGTCATTGTTTGTTTGAATGTGTTGAAGCGCTCGGTCTTCCGTGTCGTTTGTGTACCGCATCCAGCCAATCCGAACATAAGCTAAGGTGGGGCTATATTGGGTTCTTCGCACTGCTGCGCAGTCGCAGTGGAACTCCGTTGGAGTGGTTCATTTTTTGGGTGCCTTGGTGTGTGAATGTCAGGTTGATTGTGTCGAATTACACGTACAACTGTAATGTCTTTTAGTGTTGAATACTATTAAACACTGTGCCATTTAAAGGGTGTAAAGTAATAAACTTGTGGTGAAATATGGGGAATGGTACAAGAAGTACTAGTTGAGTGTATGTGACCTGAAATGTTCAATTAGTGGTCTGCTCTGGGGGAATTGTGGGTGGAGCTAAGAGTATAAGCGGTGTTTCAGGAGAGAGAGAGAGGAGAGAGCTTTGGAGGAGTGAGGTATGCTGGATGTAGGAGAGAAGAATTTGTGTGTTTAGTTGTAACCTGTTCTGTGCTTCACCTGATTAAAAAGAAAACCTCTGAAAAGATGTGCTGTTTGTGGCTGAGCCATCATTTACTATAGAACCTGGGCGGTGCTTTGTGACATACTGTGTATGTTATATGTTGTGTATGCTTTATGTATGCAACTTTCATTGGAACTGTTTAAGAAATACATTGTAATGACAGTGCACTCTCTCACTGAATATCCAATACCACTTTAGCAAGTACTTTTTACCATTGACATTTAACCATTTCAACCACACAAAGGCCTGGAGTTTAGTAATATTGTTTAAATTCTAACTTTCTAATATGTTCCTTTTTTTGTGTTTTCTCCTGAAACAGAGAATTTCATGGCTTTCTACATTCCGTAGTGTTGAGTTCAAAATCTGCTTCCCCCGGGTCCGAATCAGAGAATGTCCACGCGGTCCAAGTCTTTCCAAACTAAACACCTTTATTACAGATAGCTATCTGGAGATCGTTCCCCACAGTACAGTAGAAAAGATCTGAATTACTTTCACCTGGAGACAGTTTATATTCAGCCCCTCCCACCCCTCAATCATTGGATGTAATCTCTTGAGTGGGCTTCCTGGGTGGGCGTGTCCTTTTCATGCAGACCCCATCTCTGA
>JACXGK010013647.1:0-12621 GCA_016801125.1 Novumbra hubbsi
TTCTCAAAAACAAACTCAATGTAAATAATTCTACCTTTAATTGACAAAAACAATCGTATTAAGCAATACTTCATCAGCACCCCTAGAAATTCCTATGAACCAAACAAGGCCAATTATTTGTACTTTTTTAATTGATGTTACCTTGTACTCATTCTGATGATGAGTTTTGTTAGCAAAAGGAAACGACTTGGTTCCCAGATAAACTGTTGTCATGTGGCCTAAGGCTTCTGCCCACTGCTGTACATTTCAGTGCCATGAGTGCTAAAGGTCATTGGAACACTGATTGGTCAAATGAGATAAAAATATCCACAGATTCATAGTCCCAAACGCTGGTGGTGGATTTTGCATAAAAAGAGGAATGGCGCTTAAAATAACCTAATTCCACTGGAAATTGTGGTAGTGGACAGACATGCTGTTTTGCGGTTTGGCTTCCAAAGGCCTTGGACTCCGTCAAGTACCAAATTACCAAAACCCATCTGCCTCTGGCTAAAACTGGGACATCAATGGGTCTTCCGGCAGGACAATGATCCAAAGCATTCACCCACGTCCACACAGGAATGGATCACTGACCACAGAATGAAGCTTTTGCAAAGGCCATCCGGATCCACTGACCTGAAAACATGAAGTGAGCTGAAAAGAGCCTAAAGTTAAAATAAGGATATCAAACATTGTAGAAGAAAAAATTTTAAAATGTTATCTTGGCCAGGCAAGAGTACACAAACGCAGGGTGACCAATATTTGGGACACTTTTGTAATTCTACCAGTTTTCTACAGGTTTGACTTCTCTCTATATAAAGTGACATACAAAACATCCTAAGAATAAAAGTTTGCTCTAGGAGTTTTTCACGAAGCATAATAGCACCATAACCAGCTCATAACCAGCGGTTCGCCAACTCCAAAGAAACCCAGCTGACTTCATGGCCATAGCTCGATCACCCACAGTAAAGTATTTTTTATCGAGAGATTACAACACCTGCATTGGAAAATGTTCTGTTGGAGACTAGCCTAAGAGCAGCCGAACCACCCACACAAATGATCACAAGCACACACGCGCGTTCGCGCACAATTACACACACACGCGCGCGCGCGCACAAACGCAGCATCAGCAGCTGCCACTTGACTCATATATTTCTCTCGGGTCACTCTGTCATGACGGTCTACAATCAAAATAGGAGACTGTGGGTTTTTAACTCCGATATCGCTTGACGTGTGCTTGATGACGCATAGGTTTGATCCTCCTTTTAACCCGATGTGACTGAAAGTGCCCACGGACACAGATGACTAACGTATATAGGAGCAAATCGTGGTGGGTGACATTGAAACCAAAATTCGCGCGGTGGGACATTTTATGAATATTATTTGTGTTCACTAATTTCAGTTTCACTTCTATTTAGGAATGCAACTGATGTAGAGCTGCGTATCATTCTGAAAAGGTCAAATCATCCGATCGAATTGCTTGTCTCGGGCATTTCAGGGTGATTAGACTATATTATTTACAGTGCTTTTCCATCTGGGTAACTACATTATGATACTCACATTTCTTTAATGTCAGCTAAACTGCACCCTTTATAAATTAAATTAGCTATACTATATGTTGAGTAAATATTATTGGCATGGTTGTAAAGAGTGTTCCAATCAGACACCGCGGAGTCACCGGGAGGCGTAACTCCGTTTGTCTTAAATCGAATTTTACTCCGCAGTACGCGTCAAGCCAAAGAAGGGATGAAAAGTATGTTGTTGTAGTTGTGGTACAATAGCAGTACCTACTACCAATACTACGAGACGATTTCCGGAAAAAAACATTCATGCATGATTCCAGCAACTTGGTTTTGGAAATCAAATGGAGTATTAGTCGTCGGATTCGGAAACATCAATAGTTGTTCTTCTTTAAGATTTACACCTGCTGGTTCCCCTATGCGAATGTTTTATGTCTAGTTTCACAGTAGTAAATTGCATACTACCAAGGGAGAAAAATTGTTGGTATGTTACTTGCCGCGCAAGGCAGGATATGACATTTGTTAGCTGATGCGTAAGCAGAGTCCAATACCGCCATAGTGATTATACACTTTCTGCAACTCTGACCTAAAATGACTTCAGACATGCAATAACGATAATATTTGGAGTAAACCTGTGCACTTCGTAGCGCATGGTCCTTAGCAAGCCAGCCCATTCCTCGCGCTCGCCAATCCTCAAACCGTGGCGGGATTGCACACGGTGTCAATGGCTATACTGAGTATTTTTCATTAACTCACACTGAACTCTTATCCGGAACCCGGACAATTCACAGACAATTGCCCAATCTCCTGAAGACTGAAGATGACGGAGAACAGTGAGATGGAGACGGAGACGCAGCTCCAACGCTCGCCAAGCGGCATTTCCATCACACCAGTGTCCAAGGCAAGTAGTAGACCTCGATTGTCTCACTGGTGTACAACTGTTTCGGACCGATTGGGGTTGCCAAAAATATGTTTGCAAGAATGAGACATTTGAACCTTGTGGTCATTTGTGTATTCTACGCAGACTGTTATTTTTTTTGCCGTTGAATATTTTGATTTTGTGGTGGGACCTATTCCTGCTGGGGTCCACACAGAACATTAAGCGGGCGTTATGAACAACAATAATAGACCATACAACTATATAGCACGATACATGTTGGAGAATTGTTAGTTTAGGTGTTTTCACACGGTGACTACGTTGGATTTGTATTGAGACATTCATAGTAATTGTCCATAAAGCCATGAAACCGCACGCCAGTAGCCTGTTGGATTCCGTGCTTGTTCCCTTGTCCATGTCCGCTGACGTCTCTAGTTTTAGATGCTTAGGACTGTCCTTAACTTAATATCAGAATTGTGGAGCACTTTGTTAAAACATGGTTTATTACTGCTTTACTGTTGAATTGGAGTTGTACTTTTTCCATAGCATTTTGGAATGTATTTTCTTCTTAATTTTAGCCCAACTGCTTTGAACACAGTAAAAATTGGCCAGGTGTCTTGTATAACCGCATCATCATGTTGCATGAATATCTCACGTCAGGTCCGATGTTAGGGAGGGGACAAGACGATTTCTCTCATCCCATTTGCTGCCATTTGCCTGCCTGTTTGCCTGCCTGCCTTTTTGCCTGTCTGACTGACTGGTTGTAGGTGAGTGCGTGCTCGACATTGAAAATACTTCACAAAGAAGGAGAGTGTTGAGACTGTTCCAGCATAAATGTTCTGTCTAGGTTGTTTTGCCATCTTGCCCATTAGGGGAGGTTAGTTGTGAATGATTTAAACACTCACTGCGCCGCTCCACTCCACATTTAGTTAAAGGGAAGTGATGGGAGAGGGCCAATACCGTTTCTCTACAAACACACATACTACCCAGACTCCTAGGGCCTCTGTGTTTGAAAATGTCAGAAACAAGCCACGTAGTGTCCCAGTGATGTGTCGTGATTTGTGACGCGTCTATCCCTGGAGGTGAAAGCTGCGCTTCTGTACATAACTCTTGAGGTCTTATGTTAAGGTGTGGAGCAAGCAACATCCATTGATATACCTAGACTCCCAGAAGCTCAACGCCCATAGGCGTTCGACCAAGGTTGGCGATGATATTGAATGCAACCCCCCCGCTTGACTCCATGTTCAAAATACACTGTAACTAGTGTCGTGGCTTGAGGTGCTTTTTACTCAGGTGTTTAAACTTCTTCAGCACATGTGCATGCACTAGTGGATGTACATATACCCCCCCCCCCCGCCCCCACACGGCAGTAGCAGTCAGCCACGTTCATCTCATCAGCTCAGCTCCTTTTACAGGTATTTCTTCAGACGGCTTTGTCTGTCCTCAATAAGCTACTGACTCTCAGGGACTTTTCACCCAACAATACACATAACATTCAGTGTTCAAGTCCTTGACGCAATCAGGCCCCCACACACACACAAACACACACACTCACACACACACACACATTCAAGCACACACTATTCGGCAGAGATAGAGGAATGAAAGGACAAACAATGTGCAAGGATTGACAGCACAGTGGTCTGGAATACAATAGGAATATAAATCATGTACTGGCTGATTCAGAATGGGACTGAGGCCGTGGGAAGCATACATGTGCTTGTGAGAGAAAGAGGGAGAGACAGTGTGTGTGTGTGTGTGTGTGTGTGTGTGATTGACAATGCTTTGCACATGCACTTAAGCTCCCACCAGAGCCCGAAACTTCAGGCTGCTGTACTAAAACCATGCAACAGGGATAAAATTAAACTATATTCCTGAACTTTACCTTGTTGTTCTACCGTCAAGGCATCACGTTATCAAGCAGGGCCGACATTCTGCGCTTTATTGATATTAATAATGATACTAGTGGTTTCACCTCTGATTTCAGTAATAGAGGATCACAAAAATCCTATAGGTATTCCCCAGGCCTGGGTTACAAGCTAGGCCTGGGTTAAGGAGGCTAGGAAAATACTCACTTTTATTATTAAGACCTTACATTGGACAGGTACTTTAATATGGTCTCCAAACAAATCTGGACTAAACAGTTTATATGCATTTTAGTTTGAACAACCCAAAAATATCGAAACAACCGACAGACTGCACACCATCGGCAGACTGTACACCATCGACAGACTGTACACCATCGACAGACTGTACACAATCGACAGACTGTACACCGTCGACAGACTGTACACCGTCGACAGACTGTACACTGTCGGCAGACTGTACACCATCGACAGACTGTACACCATCGACAGACTGTATACCGTCAGCAGACAGTACACCATCGACAGACTGTACACCGTCGGCAGACTGATCTGGACAGAATCACTGGTACAAGACCCCCTTTACTCTGATGGTATTACTTGTTATCGTGTCCCCATAAATCAAGCAGAGCCATTAAATCATTATTCAGATTTACGTGGAACAAGGTCATGGAGAATTTAAGGGATGTAATTAACCGAACAGTTTATGCAAACATAAGACTCTGGGCTTGATGAGGGTGACCCCCGTTAAACGCTGGAAATTCTCCAGCCTGGGGCCCTGGCGGGCATCGACACCCTGTCCATGGGTTTATTAGCAACCCATGATATGATGTCTATGGTAAATGTCAAAGCCATTCTCTCCTCACACATGGGTCAGGGGGCGGGGTCTGAACCCTGACGTGAAAAACACACACACACAAACACTGCACGTGTCCCATTGCTCTCTCACTCCATACTATCTTATCTTTCTATCACTATTTCTTACTGTTCACTCACTTCTTACTGTTCACTCTCACTTCATAAACACAAACACACACGCGAGAGTTACACCAGAAGATAAACCCTCCTGTCGGAACCAACTCTATGTGATCAAATATCACAGAACATCCAGGCCATTCCATGTGTCCGTAAGATGTGTTCCCTGTGTTAAGAGTGACGGGAAAAGAGCCCTGTTGATAACAGATTGTCCCCGAGGCTGCCTGCAGCGTGTTCCCACCAGTCCCAACATAGATGAAGGATGTCAGGAGAAGGATAAAGGATGTCAGGAAAAGGATGTCAGGAGAAGGATGTCACAAAATGAAGGACGGGGACGAGGGGGGGGCTAGAAGGATGGGAGGTCTCCTGAATGTAGTTTCTGGCCTGGCTTTCTAGGGAGTAGCATGGCACAAGCCCAGACAGACTGACAAGAAAATAGCAGCATTCTCATCAATATGTGGGGATAGTCAGCCCTCTGAACACAGCAAGCAGTGGCCCTCCTCAAAGAACCACTCCGGTGGCTTTGAGCAGGACTACAGTGTGAAGGACCCTTCAGGGTGACTACATAGTCCCCTTCAGCATGACAGGCCGCGCCGCCAAATGTTAACATTTCGTTTGCTCTTCCTCGGTTCGTCGTGAATTTCAGGCTTGGGGCTCTGCCTTGGGGTGCTGTCTGCCTGGCCCGCTGGCACGTATGGAAACTCTGCCGTATGGACTGAGCTCTTGACTGGGGCCAACGTGTGATCGGGTGGACTTTAATTGTTTTAACACCTTCACAGCTGGGGTGTTTATTCAGGTGACACCTTCCCTATTACTGGCAGGCGCGTGCACTGAGAGCGGTGTGCATGCGTGCGTGTGTTTTATTTATCGGAATATTTCTATGTGTCTGTATCTTCTTTGTGATCTATCTCTACCCCTCCCTTCCCTCTCTGTCCTCTCCTCTCTCGCTCTCTCGCTCTCTCTAGCTGTTTGGTTGGTTTCAGATGCTTGCCTGTGGAGCGTAATGGGCAGGTGATGAGCTGTCAGGGTGAAGGTGATGGACGGTAGCCGCTTAAGGGGTCAGAGGAGAGGGCGGGACACTAATCATGGTGGGAGATGCGGTGACGGGAGGGGCTGTCAGCCAGGGAGAGTCCTAAACTACGTCTTAGGACTCAGTAACTACAGATTTTCTTCACCGAAGGACTTCTTTGGCCACTTAAAGCTGGAATCCTTCATTCCCCCACGGCTGTAGTCCACTACCTGGGATCAGCTCATGGAGGGGAGAGAAGAAGCCACTGCTGAGATTAGATTGAGATTATCCATGATTGTTTTCTTAGGCTTAAATATGCGATATATGTTTAATTGCTGGTCCTCTCTCAGACTGGTAAAACAGATTTTGAGAGATTGGTGGAAACCAATTCCAGAGTCTTGTGCTTTGCCTCTTCGTGTCGTGTCTTCTTTGCTCTATACAGACAACCATTTGCTAGAGAATGCGACATTTTACTGTGTTTGTTAGAATCGCTGAAAGCCATGGTATCTACCGTTGGTGTAAAAACATTTGTTTCTGCTCTAATTGCATTGATGTCTGGTTGTTATTAGCAAGAGCGGCCCTGAGGTTCCCCAGTTTATTGACAAAAGGGAGATTCTTAATAGAGAGACCTCAGAGGGCTATGAGTTTAGCGATAACCCGTGGACCACAATGCATCAGTCAGCGCCGCATTGGATCGACACTGTCCCAGAAACCTCTGGCAGAACAACAGGGCCCCACATGCTCGGTTCCGCTCCGATCCGATTTACCCGTGAACAGCCACTAGGAGCAAGATAACATGTGTGTGTGCTACATGTACGTGTGTGTGTGCTACATGTGTGTGCTCGTGTGTGCGCTACATATATGTGTGTGTGTTACATGTGTGAGCTACATGTTTGAGTGTGTGCTTCGGGTGCTGCATATATTTGTTTGTGTGTGTGTGTGTGTGTGTGCCCGTGTGTGGGTGGCTTGCGTACGACTCTGGTGCCTCTCTCGACATCATTCATTTAGACTTAGTGAAGTTTCCCAGCAGGCTATTTATATCCATTGCCTGCCAACTCTTTCTTTTTTATCTCCAGACAGAAAACCCAAGGGATGTGGCTTTCTGTGTGTTTGTGTGTGCGCGTGTGTGCGTTCATGTGGTCCGTCCGCGGGTATGTGTAAAGTGTGTGTACGTGTGTGTTCTGCTTGTGCCCTTGCTGTCCATAAACAACCTTTTGTCTCTCTCGTGGCTACAACAGTGTTTACTGCTCAGCACGGCTTTGCCCTTTGAGATGAACAGTCAGACAAACAGACACTAAACAGGACCTCTACCTGAAAAGGGCTCCATGCCTGTGATGTATGGCCTGATGTATTTATGTTCAGCAGGGGAGATCTCTATATGACCCACGGTATATGGTACATGGGGAGAGAGGACAGGAGATGGAGGAAAGAGAGAGAAAGATGAAAAGAAAGAGATGTTTTCCTCTTAGTCAGTGCCTTTTGGGGATAGGCGCTCAGTCTGACGGTTAAGGGAGTTAGTTTACTCATCCGTTTGCCAGGCTTGGATCAGTAACCAGGTCACGTCAAGCGTTAGCTACATAACAAATATAATAGACCAAGAAATTAAATTGGCCGATCATTGTGAGAAACGTAATCTTGGCAAAAATATTAACACAGCAGATAACATCCCATTTTAACACGTGAATGAGAAAAATCTGTCCTCTTAAATCAATGAATATGGCTCATGAATTTCAGAAGGAATACAGATAAAGTTTGTGTGTTTGGAAAATGTCATATTTAGTTTAAATGATCAAGGGTAATTTGGAAAACTGAACATTGAGCACTTTTCTTCTTCGGTCAACATGTTCATGCATTACAGTTGCGCTCTCGCACCATGAGAGTAATGCCTTGCAAGCTGTTTTCATGTCATTCATAAATGCGTAGTGGAATCATACAGTCTTTTGGTCGTATGCGACCTCCCTGTGGTGTAGCTCCGCGTCTCGTGAAGACCCAACTAATCGATAATGTAATTCGATGTCAACAATTTCAATTATCAGAGTTATCCATTATTATCCATTAGTTGTTGCTGCCCCAATTAAAACAGAGGTCAACTTAATTAGCAGGAGTTCAACACATTAAATAGAGGTCAACAAGCATTCATCCCCTGGCTAATTCCCAAATGACTCTTTATCCACAGTGAACTGCTTTTAACTACTAGATCCAAGTGCAACATCAGAGCTAGTGGCAACTGAGCGGACACCAATTTACAGCAGATCAGATCTTCCCTTGGGAGTGCTTAACAAACTATTTAGGTCTTTTGAGATTTTCATACCTTCTGTTTTTCCTTTTAGTTTAAGCTTCTTATCACTATAGTCCACTCTATTATAGTATTAGATATTTTTTTTTAATTTTTGAGTACTTTATCTGATAAATAGCTGTATTAAATCTGTATTGTTAAGAACAGTGAACAACATGGTATTGCCAATATTAGTTGTAAGTCTGGATATGGGTGATCACAGCTGTTTTGAATGTCGTTAGACGGTTTTGCTCTCCGTTAATCGGTATCCATTTTTCCTCGAGTTACATCAAGAAGTTGAATATTAAACTTTTGAAATACGCAAAATTCTCTAGAGTCTAGTCTGCTTACATTTTGAGTAATATTAAGTTCCAATAAAAAGCTTACTGCACTGAAGTTGGGTTTTTGACTACAACTACCACAATGTCCGCCTGTTTGTGGAATTTCAGTAAATATATTCTTGGCAAAGCTTTTGATTGTGACACATGACCCACATGTCCCATAAAGACAATTTGGTTTCTTTAGATGCTCAGACAATGTCTGACGTTTGATTGGATTAGCGGTAAATGATATGTATTCCAGCGCAGGCCAAAGCCACCTAACAAAAATAGTTTCTATGAGGCCAACACCCTGCTGAGGGTACATGCTGTGTGTGCAAATGCAGAACACAGCGCCAACAGGAACCTCCACCCTAACAGCCATTCCACTCCTAGTGTCAATACCTTACCTGACGAAGCACAGCACCAACAGGAACCTCCATCCTAAAAGCCCCTCCACTCCTAGTGTCAATACCTTACCTGACGAAGCACAGCACAAACAGGAACCTCCATCCTAAAAGCCACTCCACTCCTAGTGTTAATCCTCAGAGTCTCATATGGGCTCTTGACGTGAATAACAACACTTTTCACACACTGAAAGGAACACTGAGTGGATGACTTTGTGGACAAACTGTTATTCTCTCTTTATGTTCTCGGAGAAGCCGAGATGAGAGCTTTTGACTGTTTGTAAACTGATAACATCGCCAGACAGTGTTTGTCCGCAGTGTACTCGGTGCTTGGAGCGGTGTCAGTGGCGGATCGATGGACCGTCTGTCTGACCCATTTTTTTAGATTGAGACAGAGATGACCACGCCCCATTCCATCTGTCGGACCCTCCTGTTGTCTCTAAGATGCCTCCGGGACAGACCCTTCATCACACCTAACATCCAATGATCCATGACTCTCGATGCCCGGGGAGCACATCAATCAGTTAAACGGGTCATGTACTATTTCTGTGGGCAATCGATGCAAGAGACACAGGGTCCGGGACACACGAGCGATGGCTTAGGTGTGTGTTTCTTTCAGTACTGCAGGAAACATCAGGCAGGGCTAATAAGGAGTGTGAGGCATGCATGTGGGGTAAGGGTGAGGTATAATGTATGTATGTATAATAGTCAAGGTGTGTGTATTGTATGTTGGTGCGTGCACGGTGGGAAGTGTTTTCCACAAACATCCTAACAAGCTCGCTAAGAAACATGCCTCATTGCGTTGCACTGCCACAACGGAGAGCCAATGTGGTGGTATTATGGTCACCCCCCCACGCCAGCGCTGTCTTCCACGCGCAGTCAGGCGTTGACTGAAGGGCGTCGCTAACCCGGGTGGCTCTGTGAGTCCCTCAGGCCGCTGTCTCATGAGCACGACTTGTTTATGGGACATGGATAGGCTGGTCGTCTCTGGGGGACAGCCTGGTCCCACGCGGGCAATTATCTGTTATACGTGTTTCAATTTGGCTGACGAGCCCGTCCTCTGTGGCTCAGAATAATTGGTGTGTGCTGTTTCCTCTGCTGCCCCCTGACCCTAACCCTAACCCTAACCCCGGCAATGTGAGCGCCACGGGACCGGCCATAATCCTCACACTGTCGTCTCCCTCCCCGCAGCTCCAGCGCCTGAAGCGCTCGCTCTCCTTCAAGACCCTGATGCGCAGCAAGAGCGTGGAGAACTTCTTCCAGAGGTCCTACAGCGACGCCCGCCTCCCCCTGGACTTCATCACAGAGCCCCCGCCCGCCTCGCCGCCGCCGGGGTCTCCGCTCGCCGGGGACCTCACGCCGTCCCGCTCCCCGTCCCGCTCCCCGTCGCTCAGCCCCAACCCCTCCCTCAGCTCGCACTCCCCCTCTCTGTGCCCCTCCCCCTCGCTGACCTCCAAGGCCCCGCCCCCGGCGCGTGCCCTGCCCCCGGTGAACCACTCCTTCCAGGAGCACGTGTTCCGCAAGCCCACCCACTGCCAGCTCTGCAAGCACCTGATCGTGGGTAAGGCGCCCTCCCGTCTCCGCCAGCCCGCCCGGGGCCTCGGCATGTTGGGTTTGTTGCCCGTTCTGAGTCCCCAGGGAAATATTTGTGTGGTGTGTGTAGTGGGCTGGATTCAAACTTACGCTGCAGCAGTGCATGTGAGACATGGGTCTCGGGCCTCTGGATCGCCTGAAGCCACACACATGTCCCGAATCTATTTAACCTGGTTGTCTTCATCTCTTGACCGGAGTTTGTGTTTCCAGCTGGTCAGTACTGTTATGCTGTTTTGAGGTTGCCGATGTCCAGAATCCACTCAACTTTAAAGTAAACAGACAACAAAGGCTGTACTTGACTTGGTAGCTAATTACCGGAATGATTTCCTGGAATCACAGACGTCATTTAATTCCAATTCAGCTGTGAGAACACTGAAACAGGGATCCAAGTGAAGCGAGCCCTGAGTTCACGCAGGACCACAGTAGCACCATATGAATGGCGGTAACACCCCATTGGCGTGCAACCTTGGTATCCAGTTCAGTTAGTGTGTTAACGTCACCTTGATTCGATATGCTTTGTGTGTGTAGAGGTCGCAGAACATTCTCCAACTACTTTCCACTAAATCCACTTCCTGTCACCATGATTAATTGCTGATGTTATTTTAGTTTTTTGTTGCCCTGGTGCTTGCGTTTGCCTTGCTTACCTCATCGTTTTCCTCCGTGCACCAGCTGTACCAGGGCCTGCATCATCACTCCCAGTCTCTCCCTCTGCTCTCCTCTCCCATGATACCTCTGTCTCTCCTCTCACACAGTCTCATCCTCTCCTCTCTCATGATAACCCTGTCTCTCCTCTCACAGTTTCATCCTCTCCTCTCTCATGGTACCTATGTCTCTCCTGAGTTGATAAATAGCGGAAAATCTGCTAGACAAAACTCCAGTTAAATCACAAGCCAGCAAAATGATGACAGGCCCATTTAACACAATGTTATTTTTCTACTGCCTAGCTATCTTGTTATAACTTGCTCTCTTTGAGCTTAATGGTTCAGACCCTCTATGCATTCTTGAGTTTGAGGGAACGGAAGAATAATTTCAATTCACGTTCTTTTGGTTTGTGTACCTTTGTCTAGGAAATGGTCACCATAGAACAGCCATTTTGGCACGAGTGAAAAAGTAAACCTTAAACGGGAAATAGATTGCATGGATTGTGCGATATAACGTTGCTGGACACCGTTATGCTCTTATTCTTTAACATGCAAAATGAAATCAGCGATGCACTGCTAAACTAATCGTATCAAGAAAAAGGGACGAAGAACATGTCTCGACTCTAGATGGGCCGGTTGCTGTGACAATGCCTGATGAGAATTGGTGTGACTGAAAGCCCAATTCATTAGAGCCCTGCGGCCTCCAGCTGGTTGCTCGTCTCTCCAGGTTCTGAGAGGGATCATTACTGATGTCAGCACTGTAGAAGTCCATGATCAGCCTACCACTAATAGCTGACCACAACCTCTTTATTATAACACCCTGTCTCCGATTTGAACGGTCTTTAACCACTCTCCACCGCTAATAGCTGACCACAACCTCTTTATTATAACACCCTGTCTCCGATTTGAACGGTCCTTAACCACTCTCCACCGCTAATAGCTGACCACGACCTCTTTATTATAACATCCTGTCTCCGATTTGAACGGTCCTTAACCACTCTCCACCGCTAATAGCTGACCACGACCTCTTTATTATAACACCCTGTCTCCGATTTGAACGGTCCTTAACCACTCTCCACCGCTAATAGCTGACCACGACCTCTTTATTATAACACCCTGTCTCCGATTTGAACGGTCCTTAACCACTCTCCACCGCTAATAGCTGA